>QFDX01005665.1:3999-23813 GCA_003315875.1 Lactifluus piperatus | reverse complement strand
GGCATCTACATTTTTAGTCAAGTATCTATGGCCATCTATGGCAAAAACAGCAGTTTGCTGATGCACTCGGCGAAGGAGACCGACAGACTCATTGGGACGCTGAATCATGTCACTCTCGTCGTGCCCGAAGGACGCGCCCACATGGTCTCACTTTACAAGTTCCGAGGTGGTTTCAAACCCACCACACCGTCATATGTCCTCCACAGATTACCGAACGACGCTCTATCCGACGTACAATGGTGGACAGATAAGCTATCTAGCCCATTCGTCGGCATGGACGTCATTCGCCCCCCGGACCCACTAGCACTACAGCTCTTCGTAGACGCATCCACAGGATGGGGGATCGGTCTTGTCCTCGACAGCAGGTGGCTCGCCTGGGAACTAAAGGGAGGTTGGCAATCCGATGGCCGCGATATCGGATGGGCGGAAATGGTCGCCGTCGAGCTCGCGCTACACACGCTGGTGACGGCCAAATACTCCAACTGCCACGTTGTGATCCACTCGGACAACGCGGGTGTAGTTGGCACTCTCGCTGCAGGACGTTCTCACGGAATACAACAGAATGCGATTCTGAGGGAGATCGTGAAGATCATCCAGGAGCATCATATTTGGGTGTCTGCGAAGTGGGTTCCGACTGATGAGAATCCTGCAGATGCTCCATTGCGAGGTCTACTCCCCTCTCGCTCTTTGTTATATGCACATCTGCCTAAACTACCCCATCACCTCCGCACATACGTACATAGAACTGTAGATTACCACGACGCTCGCCTTAGCCAACCACAATAATGATAACGTGTGATGTCATACAAATAAGGGTCAACAAATCCCTCTCATCTCCACCATCACTAAGTGTCGAAACCTCTCTTCATCACCGTCCCAATGGCCCCCATCAGACCCCGCCGCGACCATAACTCCCACACGTCGGCCAAGGGACACGACCGCAATCCCCCGGAGACCAACGATCTGCGCAGCGATACTCAGTCCGCTCGCCAACATAGATTTGCCCCTTACATCACTACTCGCCCATCTAGCCGACCATCTCCGCGCCGACCCCTCAACATATCTAGCCGATCCCGGAATTCGCCTAACCGACCCCACAGCTCACCTACACAGATCATACCCCACAACCCATCTAGCCGACCATCTACGCGTCACAAACCTACTAGCCGACGCTCCCTATCCAACATCCTTCCCGCGAACCTCCTGGAACATATGAAGGTCATTGAAAACCACTCGATCAGCGAGACCACCAGGAAGAAGGACGAGAGTAGAGTGAGGGAATACCTGGCCTATTGTGAAGGCCTAGGCATCCGTCCGAGCGACGCGTTCCCCGTGCCTCACAAACTAGTCGCGGCATGGGCATCCTCATTTGCTGGACGCTACTGCGGAAAGACGGTGAGTGCCAAAATTTCCGCCATCAAGAAATACCATGGGGAACTGGGCTATCTCTGGGACTATGACGACACACTCCGCAGGATGGTCAAAGGTATAGAGCACATGCGGCCGGCACACTCATACAGACCACGACGCGCACCCGTCACGATCGCTATGCTCCTTGACATTGACAAAGGCCTCGACCGCTCGGACCCACTGGACATAGCCATCTGCTGCGTCGCACTTCTCTGCTTCTTCTGCCAACTCCGCGCAGGCGAAATACTCTGCCCATCCTCGGACATCGCGAAATTCGACCCTAGTCGCCACGCCACATTCGCTAACATATCCGCCTCGACGGCTGAGAACGGAGCCTCGAATCTCCATCTCCCATGGTCCAAGACAGCGAAAGGACGAGGCGACGACGTCTGGATCCCTAGGCAGGAGGCTCCGTTGGACCCCATTCACGCACTGCACAAACATTTCATCAAAAATCGTTTGGATTTACAACACCCTATCGCCGCCTATCACGATTTGACCGGACGACTACTTACGCTCACGCGATCGACGTTCATTCGTCGCATCAACCAAATCCTTCGCGCCTCAAAGAAGAACTACCCCAAGATCACGGGACACTGCCTCAGGATCGGAGGCACCACATTCTATCTCGTGTCCGGCGTGCCCCCTGACATGGTAAAGAAATTCGGTCGCTGGCGTTCGAATGCCTTCCTCAAATACTGGAGATGTCTCGACTATCTCAGTGCCTTACACATTGAGATGCTCCCTCAACATCCGCGGATGCAACCCCGAAACAAACCTTCGGCTTGACTCCAGTCATCGGGTGAGCCTTCGTTTCACTACGACGCGCCTCTGGCTTGCTTCGCCTCTGGGTATCTTGTAGTCGAACTCTGCTCACCCCGATGCGTATTCCCAGAATCCGGCCGCCGGATGATGATAATCCGTCTTCGGATTCCGGGACGTCGCATCCGCTCCCATCTCCGTTAGGATGTCCACTCAAGTGGAATCATGGTAATGACGCCACGTTCTGTCGTAATCCACTAGATTTGTAATACAATCTTGACATTAAACTACTCTCTGTCTGATCCTTAACGACGAGGATCTTATCACGAACTAAGGTGAGACCGGCCGTTAGAGTCCAAAGACCCAGCGCCAAGAGGAGGCGTGGGAACTGACTGCTAACGTAAGATAGTGGGGAACCGGCCCCGAGGATGGAATGCCTTGGAGGCATGCCATGCATGTGAGCAGATGCCTAGGAGAGGCATGCTGCGAGAGACAGGAGATTCGTTGCAATGACACTGAATACCTTAGGACAGCGGTCCTAAGGGCTAAGGGATCTGGAGATCCCCATGTAGACCGGATTGTCTTATTCTACCCTGTCTTCTACCCAGTTCAACTACCTACCCAATCCAGCTTTCTTTTCCCTCTCTTCTCTGTCTGCGTTCTCATAGGGAGGCCTTGAGTCGGAGCTCAGGTCTATGATCCCTACTCTTCAAGCCGAGTGACTTAAACTGACTTTACAGCGTTCCTAGGCAGCTAAGTCCTAGAAGAGTAACGGCTAGCGGCATACAGGCCTAGCTTACTAAGCGGCGGTGACATTAGATTCAACTTTCTTCAAACGTGGCTACACCGAGTAGCTCGAAGCGTACGTTGACCCAAGAGGAGGTCCTGAACTTCAAGCCAAACACCAGAGTGTGGAAGATAGCAGAAGGAAAGCATCGGCACTACAAGGCAAGGTTCTTCCACGATAACGACGACGGTCTCTGGACCAAAGCAGCATACCAAGTTTGCCTATACAACGGCCAGTGGCATTGAGTTCGCCACAGTAGCAGCGGGGCACCGAAATTAGGAGAACCAGCACCAGAGGTACACGAATACGACCACGACGGTGAAACAGAGGACAAGACCTGCTCAGACAGCAGCGACGACGAGGGACAAAAACATATCAACTTGTCCATACGACACAGCCCAATCGCATTAAGCCCCAGTACCAGTACCAAAGGAGAGAAAGAAATGGCAACCACCGTAACCCAGACGGTCACACAGGCCGCAACAACCAGCACCACTTCACCCGCATCACAGCCGAATGCACCAGCTCTCAACATTGTGACACCAGAAATAGTCCGAAGGAAGATGGACCGGGCATTACGACGCCAACCAGACGGAAGAGGCCCAGGTGGAGGAGGCCCAGGAGGACCTGGAGGCCCACAAGGACCTGACGGAGGACCACCAGGGCAGGGGCCCGACCCGAATGCCCCACAAATACCCGTACCAGCAGCAGCAGACGTAAAAGTGATGGGACAGCTACCTCAAATATTCTCAGGAGACTGAGCAAGAGCGGATGACTTCATTGAAGAAGTAAAAGGATACTTCCAGCTCAACAACGACGTAGCGGGATATGACTCGCCCAAGAAAAAGATAGCGCTCACGCTCACCTTGATCAAAGGACCTGAAGTGGCCAATTGGGCCAAGGACATGGGGGACTTCTGGGACAGCATCCAGGATCATGAGAACGTACCCGCCATATGGGACCAGTTCCTATTCGAATTCAACCAGCAGTTCCAGGATACACAGAAGGCCGATCGGGCCAGGACAAGCCTGGAAGGACTTCGCATGAAGTTCCCAGACATAGACAAGTATATTGTGGAGTTCGAGGAACTCGCCCGCCAAGCAGGATACACCGCAGGAAATGCGGAAACCGTGCACCTATTCACCAAAGGACTCACACAATCGGTCTTAGAAGAAGTCCTCAAACCACCAATGGTCACCACGTATGCGGAAGTCAAACAAAAAGCAATCAATTGCATGCGCTCGAGGGTACTACTGGAACATATCCTCAAACAAAGGAGAGCCAATGGAAGGGGGTTTAGTGGAGGAGCGTTTAGGGGGTTCCAACAGCCGCAGAGAGGAAGGCAACCCTTCTGGACCCAGAACAACCAACAGCAGAGGAGGCCGCAAGGGCCCTACAACTCGTCCAATGCGCCACCATCCATGAACAACACGCCCGTACCCATGGATGTGGGACGAGGAAGAGCCTGGAGAGGCAGAGGTGGTGGATACCAAGGCAGGGCCACTCAAATGGACGGGAAAAGGAACCTCACATGCTTCAAATGCGGGAAACAAGGACACTTTGCTCGAGACTGTTACTCCAATCCCGGAGCAAGTGCAAGGAGCGCCTCAGACCTCCCCGACTACTCAACAGAAGCAGACGTACAGTCCAGTTACGGCACGGATGCCGGAGGAAGCACAATCTCTACCATTAAAGATCAACTTAACACCCTCACTATGGATCAGAAATACGAACTCGCCAAGGAAATGGGAGTGGAGGAGGATTTTCTCTAAGTCTAATTAGGTCGGCACTAATTAGACAAGTAAACAAGAACGACGTGTACATGTCCGCAAGAAAGTCAATGACAGTACGATTCTATGCACACTCGATCAAGAAAAGAGCTGAGAACATTGCCCTACTGGACTCAGGAGCAACAGAAAACTTCATGAGTCTGAACTACGCCAAATGGCTACAGCTACCCATCAAACAGCTGCAGTACCCCAGGAACATCCATAACGTCGACGGAACCCCAAACAAGGCAGGGCAGATCAAGTACTACACCGATCTGGATGTTCAAACAGGAACAAATCGAACCAAAATGAGGTTCT
Organism: Lactifluus piperatus; assembly: GCA_003315875.1. Classification (NCBI taxonomy): domain Eukaryota; kingdom Fungi; phylum Basidiomycota; class Agaricomycetes; order Russulales; family Russulaceae; genus Lactifluus; species Lactifluus piperatus. The sequence continues at coordinate 18,767 of QFDX01005665.1, read as the reverse complement.
TCCTCACAGAGCTAGGGGAGAACCGAGCAATACTCGGATACACATGGTTCGCAGCGGTACAACCCAAGATAGACTGGAAGCGGGGATGGATCGATTCATCCCACCTCCCTGTCATATTCAGAGCAACGGACCACCTGAAAGCACACCACCCTACCACGGCACAAATAAAGGCACCCATCATCGCTGGAAGAATGACCCTTGAGACTCCCGAGAAGGAAGAACGATACTTCCTCGGAAGAGTCACGGTCACACCTGAAAAACCAACCAACCTGGCCAAACCAAAACCGGACAACCCTATACCAGAAGAATATCAACGACACAGTAAGATATTCAGCGAAGAAGCATCCCAAAGACTACCTGGTCACACGGTTTGGGACCACGCAATCGAACTACTACCTGGAGCACCTACCACCCTACCCGGCCGACTACTACCACTTAACAAGGAAGAACTCGAAGAAGCTCAAAGATTCGTCGAAGAACACCTGAGAAGGAAAACGATTCGCCCATCATGGAGCCCTTATGCAGCAAACTTCTTTTTCGTCAAAAAGAAGGATGGAAAACTCCGCCCAGTACAAGTGAAACCGGCTGTCAGGACTGCGGAGTCGCTGACGTAAGATAGTAGGGAACCGGCCCTGGTATGTTACTACTTGCCCTAATGTCTTGGTCTGTGTGCAATGGTCTGTGCGCGTTGAGGCTGTGCTTCTGTGCTTCTGTATGACTCATTGTGACTCGGTTGTACTTATATGGCAATCCTAGGACAGGAGTCCTAGGATTGAGGGATTTGTGCCTAGATGTATATATAGTGGTCCTTGCTGTCACTAGGACGGCAAGTTGAATCTCCTGTCCTCTACCCAGTTCAACTACCTACCCAATCCAACTCCCTTTCCCTCTCATCTTTGTCTGCATTCTCATAGGGAGGCCTTGAGTCGGAGCTCAGGTCTACGATCCCTGCTCTTCAAGTCGAGTGACTCGCACTGACTTTTACAGCGTTCCTAGGCGGCTAAGTCCTAGAAGAGTAACGGCTAGCGGCACACAGGCCTAGCTTACTAAGCGGTGGTGACATTAGATTCAACTTTCTTCAAACGTGGCTACACCGAGTAGCTCGAAGCGTACGTTGACCCAAGAGGAGGTCCTGTTACGGTTACGTCACGTGCGCCACCTCTCTCTTCTTTTTCTTTGGTCTTCTTTATTATCGTATGCACCATCATTCCCAGAGGGCTGACCTCGTTCGTTGTTATTGTCATTGTTCTGTTACAGTACAATAACGGACTTAGTTCTGGTTACGGTACAATAGCCAAGGCCCCTATGGTCTTCTCGGGCATCTCGGCTGACTCGGACGATACGATTCTCTATTGTTGATGGGAACAGCCTCTTCCAGATGTCCATTGTTCCTAGTTCTCGTCATAAAAGAACTAGAACAAAGGGGATGGGAAGAAAGCGTCCTGCAACAATAAGGATGTAGGGTCTTATTGTCGCAGCCCTTGTCTAGGAGGAGTACAAGGCGAAACGTCTCTCATGTATTTAAGCACGAACGATTGAGGACTTAATCCTCAGTCTAGTCTTCAACCCTAATCGACTATCACTCTCATCTCTACTTGAGGCTGCGTGCTCAAGGGTTCTTTGTGTTCAGTGGAAGATTCCTACTTGTCGTCTCTTCATCACTCCGGCCTAATAAGCCACTCACGTCTTCATTGGTGTGCGTTAACACCTTTGGTCCTACTGAACACATTTGGTAAGTGCCTACCGCTCTAGGAGGCACTAAAGGCGAATCCAAGGAGGAAACCCCGCTTGGATAGCAGCTGTCCGGACGCGACACAAGTGTATTGTAGCTGGGCTACATACTTGACGACCTTGTTGGTCAACGGTCAAAGTCGAACCGTAACAGGTCCTGAACTTCAAGCCAAATACCAGAGTGTGGAAGATAGCAGAAGGAAAGCATCGGCACTACAAGGCAAGGTTCTTCCACGATAACGACGACGGTCTCTGGACCAAAGCAGCATATCAAGTTTGTCTATACAACGGCCAGTGGTATCGAGTCCGCCACAGCAGCAGCAGGGCACCGAAATTAGGAGAACTAGCACCGGAGGTACACGAATACGACCACGACGGTGAAACAGAGGACAAAACCTGCTCAGACAGCAGCGACGACGAAGGACAGAAACATATCAACCTGTCCATACGACACAGCCCAATCGCATTAAGCCCCAGTACCAGTACCAGAGGAGAGAAGGAAATGGCAACCACCGTAACTCAGACAGCCACGCAGGCCGCAACAACTAGCACCTCTTTACCCGCATCACAGCCAAATGCACCAGCTCTCAATATTGTGACACCAGAAATAGTCCGAAGAAAGATGGACCGGGCATTACGACGCCAACCCGGAGGACCTGGAGGTCCAGGCGGAGGAGGCCCAGGAGGACCTGGAGGCCCACAAGGACCTGATGGAGGACCGCCGGGGCAGGGACCCGACCCAAACGCCCCACAAGTACCCGTACCAGCAGCACCAGACGTAAAGGCGATGGGACAGCTACCGCAAATATTCTCAGGAGACCGAGCAAGAGCGGATGACTTCATTGAAGAAGTCAAAGGATACTTCAGGCTCAACAATGACGTAGCAGGATATGACTCACCCAAGAAGAAGATAGCGCTCACGCTCACCTTGATCAAAGGACCTGAGGTGGCCAATTGGGCCAAGGACATGGGGGACTTCTGGGATGGCATCCAGGACCACGAGAACGTACCTGCTGTATGGGACCAGTTCCTCTTCGAATTCAACCAGCAATTCCAGGATACGCAGAAGGCCGATCGGGCCAGAACTAGCCTGGAAGGACTCCGTATGAAATTCCCAGACATCGACAAATACATTGCGGAGTTCGAGGAGCTCGCTCGCCAAGCAGGATACACCGCGGGGAACGCAGAAACCGTGCATCTGTTCACCAAGGGACTAACGCAATCAGTCCTGGAGGAAGTCCTAAAACCACCAATGGTGACCACATATGCGGAGGTCAAACAGAAGGCGATCAATTGTACCCGATCAAGGGTACTGCTGGAGCATATCCTCAAACAGAGAAGGTCCAACGGAAGAGGATTCACCGGTGGGGCATTCAGAGGGTTCCAACAGCCGCAAAGGGGAAGGCAACCCTTTTGGACCCAAAATACCCAACAGCAGAGGAGGCCGCAAGGCCCTTACAACTCATCAAACGTGCCGCCATCCATGAACAACACACCCGTACCCATGGACGTGGGACGAGGAAGAGCCTGGAGGAGCAGAGGCGGCGGATATCAAGGCAGAGCCACCCAGATGGATGGAAGAAAGAACCTCACTTGCTTCAAGTGCGGGAAGCAAGGGCACTTCGCCCGGGACTGCTACTCCACCCCAGGAGCAAGCGCAAGGAGCGTCTCGGATCTACCCGACTATTCAACCGAAGCAGACATACAGTCAAATTACGGCACTGAGGCAGGAGGAAGCACGATCTCTACCATCAAGGAACAGCTTAGCACACTCACCATGGACCAGAAATACGAACTGGCCAAAGAAATGGGAATGGAAGAGGATTTTCCACAAGTCTAATTAGGTCGGCACTAATTAGACAAGTAAACAAGAACGACGTGTATATATCCGCAAGAAAGTCAATGACAGTTCGATTCTATGCACACTCGATCAAAAAAAGAGCCGAAAACATCGCCCTGTTGGACTCAGGAGCGACAGAAAATTTTATGAGTCTCGCCTACGCCAAGTGGCTTCAGCTACCCATCAAACAGCTGCAATACCCCAGGAACATCCATAACGTCGACAGAACCCCAAACAAAGCTGGACAAATCAAATACTACACAGACTTGGACGTCCAAACCGGCACGAATAGGACCAAAATGAGGTTCTTCCTCACAGAGTTGGGGGAGAACAGAGCAATACTAGGGTACACGTGGTTCGCAGCGGTACAGCCCAAGGTGGACTGGAAGCGGGGGTGGATCGACTCAACCCATCTCCCAGTCATATTTAGGGCTACAGATCATAAGAAGGCAAACTACTCCACCCCGGCACAAATAAAGGCACCCATCATCGCAGGAAGAATGACTCTCGACACCAAGGAAGAAGAAGAACGATACTTCCTCAGCAGAGTTACGATTACACCTGAAAAACCGGTCAAAACTACTAAACCAGATGCCAACATACCGAAAGAATATCAAAGGCACAGTAAGATATTCAGCGAAGAAGCGTCCCAAAGGTTACCCGGTCACATGATCTGGGACCATGCCATTGAACTACTACCTGGAGCACCAACTACCTTACCCGGCCAACTACTACCGCTAAACAAGGAAGAACTCGAAGAAGCTCAAAAATTTGTCGAGGAACACCTTAGAAGAAGAACAATCCGTCCGTCATGGAGCCCTTACGCAGCAAATTTCTTTTTCGTTAAAAAGAAAGATGGAAAACTCCGACCCGTGCAGGACTACCGACCTCTCAACAAATGGACAAAGAGAAACCGCAACGTGTCCCCACTCATCCCTGCAGTCATTGACCGACTGACGGGGTGTACGATGTTCACGAAATTCGATATACGATGGGGCTACAATAACATCTGGATAAAACCTGGCGACGAGTGGAAGGCAGCCTTCCTGACACTGGAAGGGCTTTTCGAACCCACAGTAATGTTTTTTGGCCTAACCAACTCCCCGGCAACCTTCCAAATGATGATGAACACGATATTCAGAAGGGAGGTCCAGGAAGGATGGTTCTCAATATTCATGGATGACGGCATAATCTACACAAAGCGGAAACTCATGGAAACAGAACAACAGCACAGGGAGAGACACCGGAAACTAGTTCACCGCATCTTCGACATCTTAGCCGCAAACGACCTTTACGTTAAACCAGAAAAATGCGCATTTGAACAAGAAGAAATCGAATACCTGGGGGTTATTATCGGAAAAGGACGGTTACGTATGGACCCCAAGAAACTCAAGGGAGTGCAGGACTACGCAACACCTAAAACCCCCACGGATGTCTGCGCCTTCTTGGGATTCACCAGCTACTACCGCTACTTCGTCAAGGGATACTCCCAAATCGCGCGACCGCTACTGGACCTTACCAAAAAGACGGAAGTCTGGCGCTGGGGTGCCAGACAGCAAGCGGCATTCAACGAACTGAAGAAACGAATGTGCACCTCACCAGTATTACGCCAACCGGACTTTGAACGAAAATTCTACCTGCAAACAGATGCCTTGGCTTACGGCGTGGGCGCCGTACTCTCGCAGGAGGGAGGACTCTCCGATACTGAATCCGCAACAACGGCAAGGAAAAAACCTACACTGCACCCAGTCGCCTACTACTCAGCCACCTTTACACCCACGGAACGAAACTACGACATCTATGAACGAGAATTACTGGCAATTATGAAAGCCTTGGCACACTGGAGACCGTACCTGGGATGGACGAAGAAACCCTTCACCATTATGACGGATCACGCTAACTTGCAGTACTGGAAATCACCCAAAAACCTAAACCGACGAACGGCGCTGTTACGGTTCTGAGGGACCGTATGTGCGAAGTGCACAGTTCAGTTGTCTTGTATTCTCAACCGGAGAATACCTAAGCCGAATCGGATTAGGAATAGAATCACTCCTAGAGTGAACCAATAGACGGCGAATTGGATAATGAGGACGACTAGGAGAGCAAGCAGGAATGCCAGCTCTTGGACGTGCCTAATTAAGGCGGAGTGGGGATGCACAAGCAGAGGAAGAAGGAAGAGGAATATGACGGTTTTCGACTGCCTCCAAACGCACTGCAGTATCACTAGTGAGGGAAGCACTTCAAAACTGAACGAGGGGGTATGAAGGCTCGTCACACAACCGACAGATTGACCTCCTTGATCAGCTGCGAGAGATGGTTCCCTAACAAGTATTCCTGTCGTGTGTAGTCGTGACAGAGGTGTAAATCAACGTGAATTGATGCACACCCAGGTCCGACTAAAGACGTAGAGGATAACTGGGGATCAGATTCTGAACTAAACTGAAGCTTAGGGCTTCAGTGTCGTACTAAAGAGCTTAAATACACGTGTGAGAATCATGTGCTACTACACTTTTGACATGTGTTTCTAATAAACACATGTCGCCTTGTCCTGAGCATGTGTTTCTAACAAACACATGCTTCTGCAATCATATGTATCGTACAGTTCTTCGTGTCAGTCCATAATCACATGTATCGTACACAATCACCTGATCAAGACTCTCCCAGCTCTTGTGGGAACAACTGGACCGTCTAGTCAGTGTCAGAAACGTGACAGGCGCGATGGCACGCTGACCTCCAAGAGTACGACTTCGAAATCCTCTACATCCCAGGAAAAACGAACGTACCACCCGACATCCTATCACGACCACCAGGGGTAGACCAAGGGAAGGACGACAATCAAGGGGTCACTGTCATACCAAGAGAAAAGTTCAAAATTGTGCTAGCTCTATTCCCCAACGGCATGACTGAGGATCACAAAGTTATTGTCCCCGACGACCTAGAGACAAAACGGAGAATCCTCAAGGACTTCCACGATCTCCCGAGCGGGGGACACCCCGGCCGCGATGAAACACTCCGCCAAGTAAGGGAGGTCTACTACTGGCTGAAGATGGCACAGTGGGTCGAAGACTACGTCAAGGGATGCGCGGTATGCCAACAGAATAAAATTCAAACCCATAAAAGGAAAACCCCGATATATTGAATCCCCACCAATGAAGGAACGCGACCTTTCCAACGAGTAGCAATGGACTTGATCACTGGACTTCCCGAGATCCGGGGACAAGATGCTATATTGACCATTGTAGACCAGGGATGCTCACGAGCAGCTATATTCTTGCCATGCAACACGAGAATCACGGGACCAGGAATTGCTCAGCTATATCTGGACTACGTCTACCGATGGTTTGGGCTACCTGATAAAGTCATTAGCGACAGGGATACGCGGTTCACCTCTCACTTTGGGAAAGTGCTGGCTACACGACTGGGAATCTAACAAAACCTATCTACGGCATTTCACCCCCAAACAGATGGCTTATCGGAACGAAAGAATCAGTGGATAGAGCAGTATTTGCGACTCATCACTTCGACTGCACCGGAAGACTGGACCCATTGGTTGGCACTTGCTTCGGCAGTACACAATAACCGGAAGAATTCCACCACAGGCTTATCACCCAATCAAATCTTGCTAGGCTATGACATCATTCTGAATCCAGGACTAACTCCGAGGACACCTAATGAATCCGCGGAAGAAAGGGTAAAGATCATGACAGAAAGAAGAGAGCAAGCGATAGAAGCCCTCAACTGGGCTGCAGGGAAGTCAGGAGCTCCAGAAGCACAATTCAAGGAAGGATCATACGTATGGCTCGAAGGAAAGAACTTGAAGATGCCACACCAAAAGTCCAAAGTAATCCCCATCCGGTACGGGCCCTTCAAAATAACGAAGGAAATATCCCCGGTGGCATATCGATTGGAGCTGCCCGTGACGTGGCAGATCCATGACATGTTCCACGCATCGCTCCTATCACCCTATGAAGAAATGACAGCTCATGGTCCGAACTTCTCGCGACCCCCACCGGATCTTATCGAAGGAGAAACTGAATACGAGGTTGAGGCCATCCGCAGCCATCATTATCATGGACGCCGCAAGAAGCTACAATATTTGATCAAGTGGAAGGGATACCCCGAGTGCAATAACACATGGGAGCCAGTAGAAAACGTCCACGCACCAGACTTGCTAAAAATATACCACAGGAAAGCGCCCAAGGAAAGCATAAATATCGCCCTAGCCCAACCGAGAAAGAGCATCCCCTCACATCCTGGAGTCCTCAGTCGAATTCTTTCGCTCCCTCTTCTACGAGCCACCCCTCACCGGACACCGATTCACCGTATTCAAACCCAAGGCCCTCTGTCACCCCACGCACCAGCATATCCTCGAACATTGGAGTTTCTGCCGCGACCGCTACTGCCTGTACCACGACAACGACTACGCGTTCAAAAAAGATTACTACCATGGAAAGTCCTGTCGCGACCCGCAATGTCTTGCGTGCCTCGTCGCCCGACGTTATCCCCGTCCCGCCACCGCACCTCCAGCTTCTCAGTCCACGCACAGTCAGCGTCGCCCTCCATGGCCACGATGATATTGACCGTGACACCCTCAAGAATATCTGTGACAGGTTGGTCGAAACCCTTAAACGACGAGAGAAAAGATACAATGACATCGAAACGCAGCTCACCAAGGACCATCGAGACCTCCAAGAACAGCTGGACATGTATGAAGAAGTATATAAGGATGCCCCAAACGGATACATCGAGAACGACCGATATCCCAGCCTTCGCGTCCCGATCGGGGATGGGTGGGGCTTGCCTGCCAAATGGATCAAAAAGCTGGATACAGGGGAAATCGCGTGTTTCACCATCCGAGATGGGCCTAAAAATCCGCCTCATGTTACCTCCATCTACGCTACACCGCGACCCAGCGACGAGGAACCCTACCAACCCCTTCCCGGATGGTTCATCGATGTACTCATTGGAGCAAACCCAGCATTTCTCACCCTACTGGAGGGCGCACGGGACCTGGACAACTGGGGAGTCGCGGCAGATATGGCACGCTATAGAAAATTCACGGAAGAAGCCGACTCTATCAACGCAAAAATCCATCAGCTGCAGACCGAGCGCGCTAACCTACTCTCGGACAGACGCCTCTGCGGTCACCGGCTTGAGGCCGCGTGCTGTGCGACGATTCTTGCGCACTACGAAGGACTGGCGCCACGACGAAGCTGTGTCAAATGGAACTCCCGACTCCAAAGCAGTGACGAGGAAGAAGGCGAAATCCGCGGGCAACGTGCTCGACAAGGACGTCGATTCTGAAGGGGGAGTGGTGAAACTGGCTGTCAGGACTGCGGAGTCGCTGACGTAAGATAGTAGGGAACCGGCCCTGGTATGTTACTACTTGCCCTAATGTCTTGGTCTGTGCGCAATGGTCTGTGCGTGTTGAGGCTGTGCTTCTGTGCTTCTGTATGACTCATTGTGACTCGGTTGTACTTATATGGCAATCCTAGGACAGGAGTCCTAGGATTGAGGGATTTGTGCCTAGATGTATATATAGTGGTCCTTGCTGTCACTAGGACGGCAAGTTGAATCTCCTGTCCTCTACCCAGTTCAACTACCTACCCAATCCAACTCCCTATCCCTCTCATCTTTGTCTGCATTCTCATAGGGAGGCCTTGAGTCGGAGCTCAGGTCTACGATCCCTGCTCTTCAAGTCAAGTGACTCGCACTGACTTTTACAGCATTCCTAGGCGGCTAAGTCCTAGAAGAGTAACGGCTAGCGGCACACAGGCCTAGCTTACTAAGCGGCGGTGACAACAAGACTATCGACCACTGAATAAATGGACCAAACGAAACCGCAATGTATCCCCCTTAATCCCAGCTGTTATCGATCGACTGGCGGGATGCACATTGTTCACCAAATTCGATATACGATGGGGGTACAACAACATTCGGATCAAGCCCGGCGATGAGTGGAAAGCAGCGTTCTTAACTCCAGAAGGACTGTTCGAGCCAACGGTCATGTTCTTCGGACTCACCAATTCCCCGGCGACCTTCCAAATGATGATGAACACCATATTCAGGAGAGAAGTCCAAGAAGGATGGTTCTCAATATTTATGGACGACGGCATAATCTACACAAGGCGAAAACTCATGGAAACCGAACAGCAACACAAGGAGAGACATCGAAAGCTAGTTCATCGAATCTTCGATATATTAGCGGCAAATGATCTATACATCAAACCAGAAAAATGCGCGTTCGAACAAGAAGAGATCGAGTACCTTGGGGTAATCATTGGAAAAGGCCAATTACGCATGGATCCGAAGAAACTCAAAGGAGTAGCGGACTACGCTATCCCCAAGAACCCTACAGATGTCCACGCCTTCTTAGGGTTCACCAGATATTACCAATACTTCGTCAAAGGATATTCGCAAATCGCACGACCATTACTGGACTTAACAAAGAAGACCGAAGTATGGCACTGGGGCGCAAGACAGCAGGCCGCATTCCAAGAGCTTAAACGGCGAATGTGCACCTCTCCGGTACTATGGCAACTGGACTTTGAAAGGAAATTCTACCTGCAAACAGACGCCTCGGCTTACGGCGTGGGCGCCGTACTCTCACAAGAGGGAGGGAACTCGGACACCGTAACCAAAAACCCCTCGAAAACGAAACCTACCCTGCACCCTATTGCGTACTACTTGGCAACCTTCATGCCAACAGAACGGAACTACGATATCTATGAAAGAGAATTACTAGCAATCATGAAAGCGCTAGCTCACTGGCGACCATACCTGGGATGGACAAAGAAACCCTTCACCATCATGACTGACCACGCGAACTTACAATACTGGAAATCTCCAAAGAACCTGAACCGACGCACGGCGCGATGGCACGCAGACCTACAAGAATACGACTTCGACATATTGTACATCCCTGGAAAGACAAATGTACCACCAGACATCTTGTCGCGACCACCAGGAGTAGACCAAGGAAAAGACGACAACCAGGGAATTACCATTATACCAGAAGAAAAATTCAAGGTCGCACTGGCCCTATTCCCCGACCACATGACGGAGGACTACAAGGTTATCGTCCCCGACAACCAGGAAGCAAAACGAAGGATCCTCAACAACTTCCACGACCTCCCAACGGGAGGACACCCCGGATGCGATGAAACCCTCCGTCAAATAAAGGAAGTCTACTACTGGCCAAAAATGGCACAATGGATCGAAGACTACGTGAGAGGATGCGCCATATGCCAGCAGAACAAGATCAAAACCCACAGAAAGAAAACCCCAGTATACCGTATCCCCTTGGAAGAAGGCGTGCGCCCCTTCCAAAGAGTGGCAATGGATTTAATCATGGGACTACCAGAGGTCCAGGGACAAAACGCCATACTAACCATCGTCGACCAAGGATGCTCACGTGCGGCAATATTCTTGCCATGCAACACAGGGATCACAGGCCTGGGGATTGCTCAACTATACCTGGACCATGTATACCGATGGTTCGGGCTACCGGATAGGATTATCAGTGACAGAGACACGCGATTCACGTCCCACTTCGGCAAGGCCCTCGCAGCCCGGCTGGGGATTCGGCAAAATCTATCCACGGCATTCCACCCCCAAATGGACGGTTTATCGGAAAGAAAGAACCAATGGGTAGAGCAATACCTGCGGCTGGTCACCTCGGCGGCTCCGGAAGATTGGACTTATTGGCTAGCGCTTGCGTCGGCGGTACACAATAACCGGAAGAACTCAACGACGGGCCTATCGCCCAATCAAATCCTGCTAGGATATGATGTCACACTGAACCCCGAAACGTCACCGCGGACCCCGAACGAATCTGCCGAAGAAAGAGCGAGAATCATGACGGAAAGAAGGGAGCAAGCGATAGAAGCCCTAAAGCGAGCTGCGGAGAAATCAGGAATACCGGAAGCACAGTTCAAAGAAGGGTCACACATATGGCTCGAAGGAAAGAACCTGAAGATGCCCCACCAGAAGTCTAAAGTCATCCCTATCCGATATGGACCGTTCAAGATAATAAAGGAGGTGTCCCCTGTGGCGTATCGATTGGAATTACCAATGACATGGCAGATCCATGACGTGTTCCACGCGTCACTCTTATCACCCTATGAAGAGACGACAGCTCATGGCCCAAACTTCTCACGACCACCACCGGATCTCATCGAAGGAGAAACTGAATACGAAGTCGAGGCCATCCGCAGCCATCGCTATCATGGACGCCGCAAAAAGTTACAATATCTGATCAAATGGAAGGGATACCCCGAATGCGATAACACATGGGAGCCAGTAGAAAACGTCCACGCTCCGGACCTGCTAAAAATATACCACAGAAAAGCGCCCAAAGAAAGCATAAAAGCCACCCCAATCCGACCGAGAAAAAGCATCCCCTCTCACCCTGGAGTCCTCAGTAGAATTCTTTCAATCCCTCTTCTACGAACCACCTCTCACCGGCCACCGCTTCCACATATTCAGACCCAAAGCCTTCTGCCACTCCACCCACCAGCATGCCCTCGAACACTGGAGCTTCTGCCGAGACCGGTACTGTCAGGACCACGACGACGACTTTCATGGAAAACGCGACTATTATCATCCCCGAGTATGTCGAGACCCCCAATGTCTCCGGTGCCTTGTCGCCGCCCACTATCCCCGTCCCCCCACGCCAACCTCTCAGTCCCAGTACAGTCGAAAGTGCGCTCCGTGCCCACGGTGATCAGCTCGAACTCGACACGCTCAAGTCCATCTGTGACGGACTCCTCGACACCATTAAAGTATGCGAAGAAAGATACAAGACCGAGGTTGGAGATAGAGAAACAGAACTCAGTGAGCTCAGAGCTCAGATCGATGACTACCAGAAGACTTATGACGACGCCCCCACCGGATACATCGCCAACGACAGATTCCCGAGATTGCAAATTCCCATCGGGGCAGGCTTCCACCTACCGGCCAAATGGATCAAACGCCTTGATGACGGCAACGTTGCCTGTTACACCGCCCACGATGGACCCAAAGACGCCCCCCACATCACCACCGTCTACGCCTCCCCCACATGGTCATCTGACGAACCAGCGGAACCCCTTCCGCCCTGGTTCCGTGCCCTCGTCACGGGTAATCACCCCGCTTACCTCAACTTGGTGGAAGCGGCTAGAAAGTCAGAAGATTGGGGTGTACCAGCCGATATCGCCCGCTACCGGGACCTTGACCAGGAGATCAGTACCCTGGACATTAAGATCCGTGTTACGGTTCGACTTTGACCGTTGACCAACAAGGTCGTCAAGTATGTAGCCCAGCTACAATACACTTGTGTCGCGTCCGGACAGCTGCTATCCAAGCGGGGTTTCCTCCTTGGATTCGCCTTTAGTGCCTCCTAGAGCGGTAGGCACTTACCAAATGTGTTCAGTAGGACCAAAGGTGTTAACGCACACCAATGAAGACGTGAGTGGCTTATTAGGCCGGAGTGATGAAGAGACGACAAGTAGGAATCTTCCACTGAACACAAAGAACCCTTGAGCACGCAGCCTCAAGTAGAGATGAGAGTGATAGTCGATTAGGGTTGAAGACTAGACTGAGGATTAAGTCCTCAATCGTTCGTGCTTAAATATATGAGAGACGTTTCGCCTTGTACTCCTCCTAGACAAGGGCTGCGACAATAAGACCCTACGTCCTTATTGTTGCAGGACGCTTTCTTCCCATCCCCTTTGTTCTAGTTCTTTTATGACGAGAACTAGGAACAATGGACATCTGGAAGAGGCTGTTCCCATCAACAATAGAGAATCGTATCGTCCGAGTCAGCCGAGATGCCCGAGAAGACCATAGGGGCCTTGGCTATTGTACCGTAACCAGAACTAAGTCCGTTATTGTACTGTAACAGAACAATGACAATAACAACGAACGAGGTCAGCCCTCTGGGAATGATGGTGCGTACGATAATAAAGAAGACCAAAGAAAAAGAAGAGAGAGGTGGCGCATGTGACGTAACCGTAACATTACCCCCTCCTCTACGTCCTTAGTACCACCTAAGGGGACTAACTCTCCATGTCATAGTCCACTTCGGGCTCGCACGTCATGAGCCACTGGTTCTCGAACCACTCTTCTTCTGCTGGGACAGGACAGTTGCCGGCCTTTGGGTGCCAAGGCATGACTTTGCACTTCGTCTTTGTGCAGCCTGAGTGCGGGATACGACAGTCTGGCGTGGCATGATCCGTCAGCGTACAATAGATGCAGTGAAACTGTCGAGTCTCTGGTCTGTATTCATTGTACAACTTGATCAGCCGAGGTCTGTCTCCATCGCAGATATGACTCTCAATTGGCCGTCCTTCGCGAACAAGATCGCGTCCCATGGCGCATAGGCCGTTCCCGATGCAACTAGCTCTCCTGATCTGGAGATGAGCTGAGTTACTACCAGCACCGGTGGCGGCATCGCTTCTCCTGGCTGCAGCTTCCCGGGGTAATCCAGGTGCCTCCTGAGGTTCTTGACCACGTACCTGGCTGGCAATGGCCTCCCCATGTCGTGATACCTCTCTGTTGTCTTCTTCTTCTCCAACTGCAGCGGCGCCGGCCTCTTCCTTGTCTCCATCCTCCCATGTAGCTTCAACTTTAACTTGGGCTCCACTGGCGGCGTTGGTGACGTCGAGTCCGATGTCAAGTCTATGGGGGACGACGGCGTCGAACGTGAACTCGAATGTGGACTCGGCTGGGCTGGTTCCTCGGGCTGACTTATATGAGGAGGACTCAGCAGCGTCGGATCCTTCGGCTTCCACTGGCAAGGCCTCTTCTCCTTGGGCGGTGGCTCCACTACCGTGATCCCAGGGATAGTTCCCAAGGGCGCCTTCGTACCATGCAGCACCACATCGGTGTACAACGGGGGTGAGGGGTTCCGCGGTTCCAAAACGCGGACGGACCGGCCGAGCGGGGCACTCTTTGCTCGTGGTTTCAGTGGTGCCATTGTCAGGGAAGAATGGAGCAGGAGTATGTGGGTGACCGTTTTTATGAAGGTAGTAATCGGCCACAGTGGAATAGTCGTTCTTATGTGGAGAGGCGAAAGGCATGATGGGGAGGGAGGAGGAACTGGGTGCATCAGCAAACTGCTGTTTTTGCCATAGATGGCCATAGATACTTGACTAAAAATGTAGATGCCATAAATGACTATAGATTCCACAGTGTTGTGTAATGCTACACAGCTCAA
>QFDX01005649.1:0-28752 GCA_003315875.1 Lactifluus piperatus | reverse complement strand
CCGCACGCCCGTCAGGTGCCCCCAACGGCTGTTGGCTCTTACGGCCGCGTTGCATCACCGCTGCAGCAACAGCCGCACCCCGGTCTCGCCCCGCCGCTTCCACCGGGCCCGACCCGTGTCCCCCCTCCGCCAACTGGTCCCCCTCAGATTCTGAGTGGCCAGCCTATTGCTGTGCCCCCACAACGCATGGCCTCGCAAGGACCTCCTCCGCCCAAGTATCGTGAGTTGTGTTGCGCTTAAGACGTAGTATGAGCTGAGGATTATATGTAGCTCCTGGTGACCGGACGCACATACCCGATTCGCTGAGGCCTATCTATAATGTTGTCAGCCAACAACTCAATCAGCTCAAAGAAACGACACCTGTGCGTATTTCCGGTTTACGGTACATAAATGGGTTGGATTGTTTTAACGAATGGACACACGTAGGCTTCTCAACGACGTCTGGTTGACGACCTCGAGCGCCGGATAAGTCCCTTATTTGACGCGTTGAATTGCGAAACGCTCTCGGCGCCGGTAATCACGCAACTGGGCGAACTCACAAAAGGTGTGTAATGTGCCGTGATGCGTGACGAATATGGTGCTTAACGTGACGTAGCAATGGCAAATCATGATCGCGAACTGGGACTCGCCATCCATGTAGACATGCTCACACGTACGAGCGGAGACGATATCACGCTTTGGATGTCGGGAGTAAAACAGCTTATCATGCGTTTGTAGGCAGATTGATTGGGGGTAGTGATAGCGTGAGAACTAAGAGTACTTATCGGGTACTTATTCGTCCAATGTCCTTTTTTCTTTAAAGTTGATGACGTCCGGCGCTGCACCACCGCACGACGCCCTCCGCGAAGAGCTGAAAGCTCATGAAGCGGAAGTCGAGCGCTTGAATGATGAAATACGCGAGAAGAAAGACTTGTGCAAGCAACACAGACTGCGTATTCAAGAGCTCAACCAGCGGCTCAATGCTCTAGATCACCGCAGAGTCACTATTCGAAACTACTTTGATAGGTTCCAGTGGTCCGATAGATTGATGGAACAGCTAAAAGGGGTATTCGGGATCGACAACTTTCAGTTGGTACAAGAAGGGTGTGTATTCCTTTCTTGCCTCCCCGCCCCTAGCCAGACTGAAACGCCCTTCATGCGAACAGTGTCTGTAATGCGAATATGGACGGGCGAGACATAGTTTGCATCATGCCCACCGGTTCGTGGGTCTTCTCTTTCATGTCATGTCGATTACTATCTAGCATTTTAGGGGGCGGGAAATCCCTCACATACCAGCTACCTGCAACCCTCATGCGCGGGTGCACGCTGGTAATTTCTCCTCTGAAATCACTCATGAAAGATCAGATTCTTCATTTGAAAGAGAAAAATAGTCAGTAAACAATCCCCGCGACCACTGGGAGCTCACTGATAGTGGTCGAATAGTCGAGGCATTGACGATTACGGCAACGATGTCCACTGCAGAGAAGGCAGAGGCTTATCACCGCCTGAATGCCACTGCCACTGGGAAGGATCCAATGCGGAAAGAAGTCAAGCTTTGTTATGTAACGGTACGCATCTTCCTTTTGACTTCTCTGCCAATTTGTTTGAAGTGAGCTGCTTGGTAGCCGGAGAGAGTCGCAAAGAGTCAGGAATTTATGTCTATGATAACAAAGATGGTCGATGCCAAGAAACTCTGTGCGGCACCCCATCGTCCATGTCCATGTGTTTGACCCTATCGCTCACATACACTCTCTATCGTGCAGCACGATTCGTCATCGACGAGGCTCATTGTGTCTCGCAGCAGGGCTACGAGTATCGGTATTCTTCCTTTTGCTACACAAATGCTGCTTAGCTGCTGAATCTGTGCTTCTAGTCCCGATTATATCGAGTTGAAGAAGCTGCGCAAGCTCTATCCAAGCGTGCCGATTCTCGCCCTTTCCGCCACCTGCACACCTGATTCACTTCGCAACCTCATTGCAATCCTTCGTCTTCCGCCTCCCACTGACGGACGAGGTGCCACTGCTCTCTCTCCATCTTGGCTATTAATTGCTGATCAGTCCGCTAGCTGCGAAGCTTTACAAGACTGTGATGTTTTCCAGCCCACTCTATCGCAAGAATCTACACTACAAGATCGTTCCGAAGCCCTCTCGCTCTACGCAACTCACGAGAGATATGGTCAAATACATACTTGAACACCATCCAAATGATACCGGGATTGTGTATTGTCTTTCGCAGAAGGTAAGCACCTCGCTCATATCCGAGCAACCGCAGTTAATCATTTTCTTGTAGGACGCGGAGCGGGTCGCACGTGACCTGGATGCTGAGAGCCAAGGCCGGATCACGACAGGCATGTATCATGCGGAGATCAAGGAAACAAGGAAGGAGGAATTGCACGAGTCGTGGCACTCAGGGAGTACCAAAGTTATGTGTGCCACGATAGGTGTGTCCCGGGTGCTGACTCCTGCTGGTATTGTCCTGACTCCATGTCATGATAGCGTTTGGACTCGGTATCGATAAACCGGACGTACGTTTTGTACTGCATCACTCGGTCGGTCCGCCGTCTTTTTTATTATAAACGTAATGCTTAGTAATGCGTTTCAAGATGCCTGTACGCTTTATATCGCATCATTTCTGCAATCCGTCTCTCATAGCATATTTCTAGAAATCCGTTGAAGCATTTTATCAAGAGTCTGGTCGTGCAGGACGTGATGGAAAGGATGCGGACTGTGTCATATATTACCGGCCTTTGGATGCATCACGCATCCCAGGGTCCGCTGAGGACAAGGATTGTCAACAACGGGGTATGTTGTTATCTATCATTCACGTGATCCGTGAGGCTCATGCACAGGGTAGTCCATGATATGATTAAATTCTGCTTGGATGTACAAAGGTGTAGAAAGCTCGCATTTACAAAGCATGTACAATTCCGCCGCCTATTATCGGCCCTATCCCCTAACGACCGGAATAGACATTTCAGGGCATCCGAATGGGCCGAAGAAGACGACACGCAATGCGGACATTGTGACAATTGTACTCGCGACCCTAAGTCGGTCATTCAGAGCGACGTAACGCTCGATGCTAAGCGTGTGCTTGCCGTGGTTCACGCTCTATGCTCCCGAAATATTAAGGTGACGGCTAAACAGCTGGCGCAAGCTGCAAGAGGAACAGGGCGAAAGGCAAAAGAACTCCAGCCCACTCCAGAGCATCAAGTTACACTTTCATTGATTGTACGTCCTATTCACTCCCTGCTCAATCCGAAATAAAGTGGATGGGAATATAGGACACAGAAATCCTTATTGCACACATGATAATTGAAAGTTTTCTGAAAGAAACGTACACATCAAATGCATACGGGAGACAGGTGTACCTAACACCAGGTCCCGCCTCACAGCGCCTTGATGAAGGCCAGAAGCTCGTCGTCCACTTCCTACACCCGGAATGTGCCACGGGTGATCACCACACGACGGAGGGCAGCAAAAAACGCAAGTCGGGTCGCCTCTGCCGCGTAAGTAATGGTGGAACAGCGACTCGTCCAGAAGATGATGAAGATGCCGATCCCGAAGACTACAGTGAGAATGACGTGGAGGAGGTCGAGGTCGAGCAGTATTTAGAAACTGGTCTCGAATCGCCGACCAAACGCCGTCGCTCGAATTATCAGACATCACGCATTCCGGCTTCGTTGAGCGACGCAGGGGCGGCCTATGATGCGGACAGTGGCTCTGAGCCAGAAGGCAGCGAATGGAAGGGAAACTTGCGCGGGGCTCCAGCGGCAACGCATCGGACGTTAAGAAGCAGGCCGCGGAGGTTATCAAGGCCCGCAGCATCAGGACCGAATTCACTTCGCGAGATGGAAGTCATCGAGATCTCATCAGATTCAGATTGACCGGATTAAGATAACATATACAACGTTTGCCCTTCCCTTTACTTTTTTTTTGGGTACTTGATCCCATTTATCATAGGTTGGCCTCTAACTTTGGTGTATTTCCTGGTCGTGCCCCAGGGTAGAAATAGTAGTAGTCAGCTTGTAACATAAAGTGTAGCCATGATGCTCAGACTTAAGAGAAACTCGAGAGATAGGCGATGCGAGTCTCTCGCGACGGTAAATGCAGTGCCTAGTTTACGCCACGGTCACGTGCAATTAAAACTTCCACCAACACGTTGAACGTTCAAGCTCTCAAACGTTCAAGTTGTCAAGATCTCAATGTATTTCCCTCCATAACATTCACTTTGAATAATGGTGATGAGGCGGTGGCGGCTCTGGCGCTATACTTTGGCTCCACGGCGATTCAGCACTGGCACCACGAAGTCCTCCAGTATATACTCAAGAATTACCGTGGCACTGTGATTTCGTTGGTGGCCCGGGCACATAGTGGAGTAAAAGCGTGCAAGACTTCCCATCTGCACGAAATCTGAGGGTGAGCCGCATATCATAGCAGATGTCGAGACAGGACCTGGTCTTGACTAGTACTCTTAGCTTAGGTGGTGACAACGTGCAAAGCATTGAATACCAAATAAATGATGCAAAGATACTGATACTCGAACGCTACCCACACCCTCTGCACAATTGAGCAGAAGGTTTCGGTCGTGGCATGCTAAAATGAGGCTACTGAATACATTAAAAATCGTTGGGAGAACACCTTACGGACCACACAAGGAATTAGAGGAAGACAAGCACACAATGACGGTCACAGAGCATATGAGTAAGTACACGAACATACAGAAGTAGACACTACATGTACAGCAAGGACACGACTTAAGGTACTCAATGACAAAAGGTACAAGAATTGTAAAGGCATGTTGGCACTCGGGACAATGTATTGTGGTGGTCGCTGGAGTGACGGTAAATAGCTTGATGTCTGCTCAAGGCGGTTAGGGGGCCATGTGAGAGGAAGAATTAGATAACATATACCATGTCCAGAATATATCCCCGTCAGTCGAGTGACCCATTGCTACGCTTCCCTTGGATCGGTAATTCACTGCCCAAGACGCAACTCTAGGTGCACGGGGTGGCCAGCTGCCTTTCGTTCATTTATAAATGGGGTAAATGCGCCACCGATATCCCTATCAGAATAACCGAGCTCCTCCAGGTTAGGCAAGATGTCCATAGCTGTTTCTCCATCTCCTGAGGGTAGAGAATCAACAAGCCCTCCGAGTCCGACGAGTTCGTGTTCCAAGTGAAGAACCTTCAGATTGCTAAATGGTCTGAGAAGTTCGCGCCATTGTTTCCGATCGACTTGGTTGTGCCATTCTGATGATAGATCGTGCTCCTCGTGGCCGATCTCGAGTTTCTCGACATGAGAGATTACTGGTGTAAGTGTAGTGAGGATCTGTATTGCGGAAGCCACCTGCCAGTCGAAGTGTCTGCAATCGATCCTCAAGAAAAAGGGGCGTTCCAAGTGTTTTCGATGTGGGTTCGCAATCAAACTAACAAATTTGCTTGCGAAAATGAGCAAAACAGCGCGAAACATGAGGTTCTCTGGAGTTTGGATGGACTGCAAGAGGCGTGGAATGGTGAAGGTGAGTTGATTGAAAAAATAGACATTAAGCACGCTTAGGGCAGGGGTGGTGATCCGAGCCAGAAGGCCTTCCAGGTAAGTGGTGACACCCTGGAATGCAAAAACGCGAAGGTTAGGAAGAGTGATGTGGGTCATGATTGGGACATCCCATAATTGTCTGTCAACATCGTAGTTCGGAAGAGGCGAGCGGAATGTAATCATCAGGTTTTCCAGTTGGGGCATGAGCGAGAGCCTTGTGAGTAGATAACCTGGGGGAAAATAGGCTGATATCGGGATGCCTCCAAGGAACAAATCGACAAGGCCACCGGTAGATGTGAGTAAAGGAGATGCTATCGGAAGGGCAATGTACAACATCTGGAGGCGGTGTAGATTGGGGGCCTGAAACGTTGTGGGAAGTGTCAAACGTTCTCCGGTCTCGGAAATGATATGCAGGCGTTCCAGAATTGGGAATGGCCCATCCATGGCTGGGATTACCTTCTCCAGTTTTGGGGCAGGCATCCGAAGGGCAATATGGTGCACACGATCACGGTGCTCGAGCGCGAGAAGCACACCCTCTTCATCTTTGGCTGTCATCTTGCGATCTTCATTGTAGTAAATGATTGTGAGTGGCAGGCGCGGCGAATGTGTTAGCATGTCTGCTACAGGCACTCCACGGGTACAGACAAGGTGCAGATCCAGTACAGTTCTTGATCTGAGTATCAGGTATCGCCACTGTCGAGAAACCTGAGCCAGCTTGTACCACCAACGCTGGCGCCCCCATTCAATTATACGTATGCCATCCGCATCTGGATATTCCTCTTGGATGTGCAATTGATAGAGATGGAATATATTCAGAAGCGCATCATCGTTGAGGATATATATAGGTGAGTGTAACCTGTTGTTAATGGGCTCTATTGATACGTGAGTTGGTGAACGGAACAGGGACATGAACTTTGAGACTCACGCCTTGAGGCACATCGGCCAAACCTTCCAACAACGGGAAGACAAAGAATGGTGGATAGACAACTGGGCATATCAGGGGAGGATGGGCATATCAGGGCAGGGGAGGACGGGCATATCAGAGAAGCTGAGGTCGGGCATATCAGTGTCGGAAAAATCCAAATTTAGATATATCGTCTACAAGCCGGAGCCTGTGCTGAAGGTGTGGGCCACGAGCCAGGAACTGGCAAGTGAGCCATGCCAGAGGCATAGACTTTAGCTTGTATCCATCTATCTATAAGACCGGACAGCCTTATAAGTCGTCCCTAATATCCGATCACAAAGCTTATCACATTTCCGAACCTTTATAAGCTTTACCGTGAGTTATAAGTTCCGGTAACGCTCAAATAAGGCGGCTTGCCAAACCCATTGTGCTGAAATCTTTATTGACATTTTGATGTCCCTTGTGAGTGCAGAGAGCCTCGACACATGATGGGATTTGGAGGTAGGATGAACACTGAACAGCGTGCACTTGCCTTGCCCGTGCAGTGGGCAGCAGGGAGGGTACACATTACGTGTTTATCAGTTCTCGCCGCAATCCATATGGGCTTATCATTACATTATAACGTCCATGCATATAAAGCATGGACGTCATGACCCTTATCAGGTCATTTTGGATTTTCCGACAAGGGGAGGATGACAACGACTGTTTGAGGTTAAGCTACTAGTAGATCCTTATCTCTCCATTCTTATCCAAACCTCGCCCCGCCAACCACCTCTCCAATCGTCTTCACCGCGGTGTCTGCGTCTTCCGCTGTCGCCACACGCCCGAGCATGCACAGCATCGCTTCCGTCTCTCCTCTCGGCATCCTCCTCTTGCGTGCAATGTACAGTATGCCCCAGTGCTTGGCGGCATGTCTCCGTGCTCACGGTTATCGCGGACCCTATTTATGTCTTACTTGATGATCACCACCAGGTATATATAATATGCGAGCTGCAAGGCGACAACTGGACACCAGCCCGGCGGTTCTTCCACGGCGCATTGTTCGCTGCACGGTGCTAGGCGACCCAGGTGAGTAGCACCCATGGATAGATCTAGAGGTTCTCGATGGACGTCATGCCGTGCGTTATTCTGCGTCAGAGTAACATTGCTACAGTATTCCCTTCAGTATCTAGACAGGGGAGCTGCGGTGGACAGGAACGCCCAACGCTCTAACTCCCGCACTTCTTGCGCATCTTTGGACCTTCGTCCCTCACACCGTACCAGCACGTCGCGGCGGCCATATGCTTCGAAAATCAGATTGCGGTGGTGTCCTCTAAGATGCTTCTCTGTGTCCGCGCCAATGAGAGAAGGAGAACGATGGCATGAATTGCTCCGTTTCATCACGTTATACGATATCAACCTACTCGAACATGAGCAGTGTGCCCTTTTTTCTGCCTTCGCCTCCCACCCTCTCCTCTGTTCACGGGCCTTGCCAAGTAGGACTTATTTTGTGTTTACGGAGAAGCTGCAGCTCTACGACCGCAGGCTGCGAGATTTGAAGGTTGGCCTGGGGCTGCTGTGAGAGTGCTCAGAGTTCGTCCAGATGGCGTCGGTATAACTTGGTGGCGCAGGGAGTCGCCGAGATGAAGACGTATACGCACCCGTACTAGATGCTAAAGTGGGCAACGCAGCTACCGAATTTTATAATAAAGAGGTGGTGATATGATGACCGCCTCTCCAGCCATGGGCATTGGCAGTTTAAGGATAGCTCGACCGCTTACCTTCAAGCCACGCGGTTCGCCTCGTCCACCTCCCTCTTGCTCGCCCTACCATCACTTCGGAGCATTGCCAATGTACCAGCAATGCTGGCACGCCACCACCTCTCGAGCGAGCCTCACAACCCTTTTACGCCTCATGTCTCATGCCTTCTTCATATTTCCCTTCCAGCTTCATTGTTTACATGTTCTCCCGCGATGCTCGTTTCCCTTAGCTACAAGCCCCTTTGTATTTATATGCTAGGTAGGATAAGTACAATACAAGGTGGGCAAGAAAGTTGCTGAGTCAGCCCAAAGTATCACCTTCTGTTCTGCGTGCCGTTTTGCTGAGTGTCTCTCACGTTCCATCTTCGCCCCCTTCTCGATTCTTCTCTAACTCACTCACTCGCCTCGGAGCCGCCTTGGCATAGCGCGGGATTAGGCTTAGGCTGGGGTCGAAGAGGGTGTCACCTGCGGGGTTATTCAGGGAGGGACGGGTGTATTACGTGAGGTAGTGGGCGGTATCGAACGCAACGAGTTTGATGAGGAGTCGAGCTAGGTTGCCGAGGATGGACGGACGGGTTCTCCGCACGGCGTGGGGACGTCTTGAATGACCACGACCATCCGATGCCACGATAGTTGCACACGAGGTCCAAGGCGTCGAGGAGATCGTTAGGGATAGAACAGCGTCGTTCGACGGGGGATATTTGGTCCCTTTGGAAGTTGTTCGTATCTCGCGGCGATGACTTGAGGAGTGCCCATTCCAGTGGCCTCAGCGCTACGGTCAATACATTCGCGCAGTAATGGTCATACATCATGATATGGATTGTGTCAGCGCAGGCGCCGAGCGGAAATATAAAAAGTTGAGAGCGACTGCACCACTTAGCCAAAGCTGAAGTGATTGAGTCGATCCATCCGCACTCTCACCGGCACGTCCTAGGGATCGTGCCAAACCGATCGACTAATCCAGCGCTGCAGCACAGTACCAAGCCAACAAAGAGAGCTTGAAGACGTATGTACATGGAAAAACGACAAGGACGGGTAGAGCATAATAGCACGAAAATAGGGCGAGGAAGGCAGCGGTTGTAAATGGCTGGCGAAGGCAGGATCTGGGGATTGGGAAGAATCGCGAATCGAATGAACCTTGGAGAAGCCACTTAGGAGTACTTAGGGTGCGCCCTATGACAACTAGTCTAAAATAACCAGTGGACGCGATGGATGAGTGCTATGAGCGCCAAGCGAACAACATGTTCTAATTCCTGCGTGCATGCTGTTCAGGTTAGTGCTGCCATTATTTGTCGACTGTACAGTTGGTCAAAGTAAGCTCACTGGCAAGCGGACTCATGATGTGGGCTTCTCTCAGCTGCATTGAACTGAATTGTTTCCGAAAAATGACATTTTTTGGACTGGTGCTTAGACGTTTGTCTACCTTCCCGTGACAGGGACTGGAAGGCCAGGCGTAGCATTTGCCCGGTCAAACATATCTATGGCAACTGTGCATCGCACAACGTGCTGAGTACATGTCTATACATTTTGGGGGGTGGGGAGGGTGAAGGGAGGATGCGCTCAGGTGGGAAGAATATAGTTTAGGTATCTGAGTCATAGAAGGGTAAATGGTTGAAATTTGCCATTTGATAATCTACTTGTGACGTACTGTATGTCCCAGGACACAGATTGTATATATCCAATAAAGGTGTAACGCGATTCAACGTTCGTGCGCAAGTCCGAGAGATCAGAATAAGAATACCTAAGCTTGGCAGGTGATGGCCGTTCGCTCGGTTTAACGTTATGAGGAAAGGACAGTAGTTGGCGATAGAGAAGCACACAGGTACATCCGAACCTGAAGCGGGCGGTCTCCCTGTGAGTTATTGTTCATTCGAGGGTACATCCTAAGGCGCTTAGAAGTTAGAATACGAGATAAGACGTCCTGAGTATAGAGTATTCAAAGAACATACTGAAGGAGGGCATGCCAAGTGTCGCCGTGTGGTCGCCTCAATGGCAGGGTAAAGATCCCGATGGAAATATGACTACATGAGGATAGAACGCGATGGACAGCGACAGTTGGAGTGTTGATTGTAGTGGCGGTAAGAGGGAGTGGAGTCAACTCAACTTTAGTTTACGCCACGATCACGTGCAATCAAAACCTCCAACGTGGTTGAACGCGTTGAACGAGCTGTTGAACGTTCAAGATCTCACTGGCAAGATCCTAATGTATCTCCCTCCATAACGCGGTATCACAGATGTGCCTTCGTCCGAGATCTAAAGGGAACTGTCCAACTATTCGTAAATGGGCAGGAGAACTTGCA
Organism: Lactifluus piperatus; assembly: GCA_003315875.1. Taxonomy (NCBI): domain Eukaryota; kingdom Fungi; phylum Basidiomycota; class Agaricomycetes; order Russulales; family Russulaceae; genus Lactifluus; species Lactifluus piperatus. Next base: position 18,296 of record QFDX01005649.1, on the reverse strand, counting down.
CCTTGAATAATGCTGTGATGAGGCTGTGGCGGCTGTGGCGCTAGACTTTGGCTCCAGCCTGAGAGGCAAGATGCTCAATGAAAGGGCCGCTGTCCCCATTGGATTGGCTCTATTCAACATCTCTTCCTCTTTACGAGCATTCATCGTTATACGGGAGCCTTGTTTTGAAAGTCGATCTGACTCGATCGGGAGTTCAACCTTACTGCATCGTCCTTCAACCGGTTCGTGGGATCCAAATAGTGCTCAATAGAATGGCTCACTTGTGTGTGACTGAGTAGGTCATACCCATCGACACTTAACTCTTGTGATCGCCCGTGGAATTTTGGGATACGTTGGTGCTCATATACCGAAGTTGGTAGCAGCGAGTGACGAGTTGTAATTTTGTCACCGCATTGACCGGATCTGGCCTGTGACTGCAGCTTCTCTGCACACACGGAATACCTGGGAGGAGCAGGAGGAGGACAACTAACTCCCTGTACACCAAAATAACCATGCTGATGCAAGTCACATTCACCGCGCTGACAATCCTCCCACTTTGGTTCGAGGACGAGATCACGGAGGCCTTTATACATTTGGTCGCATTTTAGGCGGACGTACAAGCATGCCGGAAGGTTTCGGTTGTGGGATGCTGAAATGAGGCCATTGGATAACATTAGAAATCATCGATCCTCAGGAGAACTCCTTACAGACGACATAAGAGAGGTTAGTAGAGGGAGACAAGCACTGGAATAACGGTCATGGGAGAAAGCATGAGTAAATACATGGACATACAGAAGTAAACGCTACAGCAAGGACACGGAAGTAAGGTACTCAATGACGCAAGATACAGGTATTGTAAAGTCTTGTTCGAGTTGACACTTTATACAATTGTATTGTGGCAATCGCTAAAGCGGCCGTAAATACTGGCTTGTAGTCTGCTCAAGGAAATTAGGGAGCTAGTGTGAGAGGAACAAATATGTATCACACACCATGTACAGAATATACCCCTGTCAGCCGTCACTCGCTGGGCGAGTCGCTGCTACGCTCCCCATGATCAGGTAATTCACCGGCCAAGGCGCGATTCTAGGTGCACGGGATGGCCAGCTGCCTTTCGTTCATTTATAAATGGGGTAAATGCGCCACCAATACCACTATCAGAATAAGTGAGCTCCTCCAGATTAGGCAAGATCTCCATAGCCATTTCTCCATCTCCTGAGGGTAGAGAATCAGCAAGCCCTCTGAGTCTGACAAACCCGTTCCCGAAGTGAAGAACCTTCAGATTGCTAAACGTTCTGAGAAGTTCGCGCCATTGTATCCGATCGACTTGGTTGTGCCATTCTGACGATCGATCGTGCTCCTCGTGGCTGATGATGAGCTTCTCGACAGGAGAGATTACTGGTGAAAGTGAGGCGAGGATCTGTATTGCGGAAGCCACCTGCCAGTCAAAGTGTCTGCATCTGATCTGCAAGTACAAGGGACGATCCGACAGTTTTCGATGTGGGTCCGCAATCAACTGAACGAATTCACTTCTGAAAATGAGCTCAACAGCTTGAAATATGAGGTTCTCTGAAGTTTGGATGGACTGCAAGAGGCGTGGAATGGTGAAGGTGAGTTGATTGAAAAATATGACATCAAGCACACTAAGGGCGGGGGTGCTGATCCGAGCCAAGAGGCCTTCCAAGTAAGCGGTGACACCCGTGAATAGAAAAAAGCGAAGGTTAGGAAGAGTGACGTGGGTCATGATTGGGATATCCGATAATTGACTGTCAACATCGCGGCTCGGAAGAGGTGAGTGAAATAAAATTAACAGCGTTTCCAGTTGGGGCATAAGTGGGAGCCGTGTGAGTAGATAACCTGGGGGTAAGTAGGCAGATCGCGGGATGCCTACAAGGGACAACTCGACAAGGCCGCCAGTAGATGTGAGCAAGGGAGATGCTATTGGGAGGGCAGTGTAGAACAGAAAGAGGCGGCGTAGATTGGGGGCCTGAAACATTTGAGGAAGTGTCAATCGTGTCTCTTCTTCAGTCTGGGATTTGACATGCAGGCGTTCCAGAATTGGGAGTGGCCCATCCATGGCTGGGATTACCTTCTCCAATTTTGTGGTGGGCATGAAAAGGGCAATATGGTGCACACGATCACGGAGCGAGAGCGCGAGAAGCACACCCTCTTCATCATCGGCTGTCATATTGCGATTATCGTAGTAAAAGATGCTGAGTGGGAGGAGTGGCGAATGTGCTAGCATGTCTGCTACTGGCACACCATAGGTACAGACAAGGTGCAGATCCAGTACAGTTGTTGATTCGAGGATCAGGTATCGCCACTGTCGAGAAACATGAGCCAGCTTGTACCACCACCGCTGGCGTCCCCATTCAATCACACGTGCGCCAGCCGCACCTTTGGGTTCCTCTTGGATGTGCAATTGATATAGATAGATTATGTTGAGAAGTGCGTCATCGTTGAGGATAGAAATAGGTGAGTAAAGTCTGTTGCTAGTGGGCTCTAGCTCTATTGATACACGAGGTGGTGAAGGGAACGGGGACATGCAGCGTTGAGACTCGCGCCTTCGGGCATGTCGGCCAAATCTTCCAACAACGGGAAGACAAACAGCGGTGGATAGACAACTAGGCATGTCAGGGAGGACAACAGCGACAGTTTGAGGTTGAAGCTTTGAAGGTCCAAGTACGTCCGCCTCGTTTAAGTGGGCGGTGTATGGAGATCGAGTCACAGATGTGTGCCTGTGCCGCAGCCTCGTGCAAAGCTTGACGCTAGACCCTTATCTCTCTATTCATTGTAGCGCGGGTCGGAGCGCGCCTGTGAGTCCAAGGGAACAGAGAAAAGAGTGAGGTGTTAATCGAATCGCATTTTCGAGTCCTTTTTCCAATGCCATATCTGCCTAGCTTATATACATGCCAAGGCGCCTAGAAGGGAGACCAAGAAGAACAAGGTCAAGGTGGTGAACATATAAGTAGAAAAGGTAACCTAGATCAGATTATGAGACGGCGACCTTGTGTAGCACAGCGGCCACAGCCTTTCATGTACTAGTAGGAGTCAAGATCAATGGCAATAAGTGATATAAGGGAGGCACGCGCGATGCTTGAGGAAGGGTCGACGTAGGTCAAGAAGGCTGCGGGCGCTCCGACGTATCGATCCGAGCCGTTCCGAGCCCAACGCCGGGGCTGACCTTACATCATATCAAACCTCGCCGGCCTCGCCCCCCAACCACCTCTCCAATCGTCCTCACCGCGGTGTCTGCGTCTTTTCTGCTGTCGCCACACGCCCGAGCATGCACAGCATCGCTTCCGTCTCTCCTCTTTCTGCATCCTCCTCTCGCGTGCAATGTACAGTATGCCCCAGTGCTTGGCGGCATGTCTCGGTGCTCACGGTTATCCCGTACGCTATTTATTGTTGCTTGGTGATCACCCGCGCGTATTATATGCGAGCTGCAAGACGACAACTGGACACCAGCCCGGCGGTTCTTCCACGACGCATTGTTCGCCGCACGGTGCTAGGCGGCCCAGGTGAGTAGCACCCATGGATAGATCTAGAGGACCTCGATGGACATCATGCCGTGCGTTTTCATTTTCTTATTCTGTGTGAGAGTAACATTGTTACTCCCTTCAGTATCCAGACAGGGACACAGCGGTGGACTCGAATGCCCAACCCTCTAACTCCCGCACTTCTTCTTCTTGCGCATCTTTGGACCTTCGTCCCTCACACCGTACCAGCACGTCGCGGCAGCCATATGCTTCAAAAATCAGATTGCGGTCGAGTCCTCTAAGATGCTTCCCTGTGTCCGCGCCAAAGAGGAAAGGAGAACGATGGCATGAATTGCTCCGTTCAACACGTTATACGATATCAACCTACTCGAACATGAGTAGTGTGCCCTTCTTTCTGCCTTCGCCTCCCATCCTCTCCTCCTCTGTTCACGAACCTCGCCAAGTAGGACTTATTCTTATTCTGTTTACGGAGAAGCCGCAGCTCTACGACCGCAGGCTGCGAGATTTGGGGTTGGCCTGGGGCTGCTGTGAGAGTGCTCAGAGTTCGTCCAGATGGCGTCGGTATAACTTGGTGGCGCAGGGAGCTACAGAGATGAAGACGTATCGCACCCGCACTAGATGTTTAAGTGGGCACCGCAGCTAGCGAATTTTAAAGAGGTGATGATATGATGCCCGCCTCTCCAGCCAAGGGCATTGGCAGTCTAAGGACAGCTAGACCGCTTACCTTCAAGCCATGCGGTTCCCCTCGTCCGCCACCCTCTTCCTCGCCCCACCATCACTTCGGAGCATTTCCAATGTACCAGCAACGCCGGCACACCACCACCTCTCGAGCGAGCGTCACAACAACCCTTTTACCCCTCATGTCTCATGCCTCATATTTCCCTTCCAGCTTACATATTTTCCCGCGATGCTCGTTTCCCTTAGCTACAAGCCCCTTTGTATTTATATGCTAGGTAGGATAAGTACAATGCAAGGTAGACAAGAAAGCTGCTGAGCCAACCCAAAGTATCCCCTTCTGTTCTGCGTGCCGTTTTGCTGAGTGTCTCCCACGTTCCATCTTCGCCCCCTTCTCGATTCTTCTCTAACTCACTCACTCGCCTCGGAGCCGCCTTGGCATAGCGCGGGATTAGGCTTAGGCTGGGGTCGAAGAGGGTGTCACCTGCGGGGTTATTCAGGGAGGGACGGGTGTATTGCATGAGGTAGTGGGCGGTATCGAACGCAACGAGTTTGATGAGGAGTCGAGCTAGGCCGCTGGGGATGGACGGACGGGTTCTCCGCACGGCGCGGGGACGTCTTGGATGACCACGACCATCTGATGCCACTATGGTTGCACACGAGGTCCAAGGCGTCGAGGAGATCGTTAGGGATGGACAAGCGTCGTTCGACGAGGGATGTTTGGTCCCTTTGGAAGTTGTTCGTATCTCGCGGCGATGAATTGAGGAATGCCCATTCCAGTGACCTCAACGCTACGGTCAATACACCAATCTGGTTCGCGCAGTAATGGTGATACATCATGATATGGATTGTGTCAGCGCACGCGCCTAGCGGAAATATAAAAAGTTGAGAACGACTGCACAACTTAGCCAAAGCTGAAGTGATTGAGTCGATCCATCCGCACTCTCACTGGCACGGGATAGTGCCAAACCGGTCGACTAATCCGCGCTACAGCACAGTACCAAGCCTGCCATATGATAATGGGCAGCAAAGATCGCTTGAAGACGTATGTACATGGAAAAAAGACAAGGACGGGTAGAGCATATAGCACGAAAATAGGGTGAGGAAGGCAGCCGTTGTAAATGGCTGGCGAAGGCAGGATCTGGGGGATTGGGAAGAATCGCGGATTGAATGAACCTTGGAGAAGCCACTTAGGGTGCGCGCTTTGTGTGGACGCGATGATCGATGAGCGCCAAGCCGAACAACATGTTCTGATTCCTGCGTGTATGCTATTGAGGCTAGTGTTGCCATTATTTGTCAACTGTACAGTTGGTCGAAGTAAGCTCACTGGCAAGCGGATTCATGATGTGGGCTTCTTGAACCGAATCGTTTCCGAAAAATGACATTTTTTGGACTGGTGCTTGGATGATTGTCTTCCTTCCAGTGACGGGGACTGGAAGGCAGACCTAGCATTTGCCCAGTCAAGCATATCTATGTCTACTATGCATCGCACAGCGTGCTGAATACATGTCTGTACCTTTCGGGGGATGGGGAGGGTGAAGGGTGAATGCACTCAGATGAGAAGAATAATTTAGGCATCCGAGTCATAGAAGCATAAATGGTTGAAATGATATACTCCTCGATAATTACTCATCTACTTGTGACGTATGTCCCAGCACAGATCGTAAATCCAATAAAGATGTAACCCGACTCAACATGCGCGCGCGAGTCAGGGAGATCAGAATACGAAAACACGCCGAATACCCAAGGCCTTAAGCTTAAGGTTTGACAGGTGATCCGGTAATGGCCCATTCGCTCGGCTTGACGTTATGAGGAAAGGACCGTAGTTGGCGATAGAGAGAAGAGGAAAAAGCACACAGGTACATCCGAGTCTGAAGTGGGCAGTCTCGCAGAGTCGCTGTGAGTTATTGCTCATTCGAGGGTAATGCAAGGGGGTATGAGTACATCCTAAGGCGCTTAGAATACGAGTTAAGACGTCCTGTACGGTAATTAGAATATTCAAAGGACATACTGAAGGAGGGCATGCCAAGTGTCGCCGCGTGGTTACCTCAATGGCAGGGTAAAAATCCCGATGGAAATATGACTACATGAGGATAGAACGCGATGGACAGCGACAGTTGGAGTGCTGATTGTAGTGGCGGTAAGAGGGAGTGGAGAGTGGAGTCAACTCAACTTTAGTTACGCCACGATCACGTGCAATTAAAACCTCCACCCGTGGTTGAACGCGTTGCGCGTTGAACGTTGAACGTTCAAGATCTCAAGATCCCAATGTATCTCCCTCCATAACGCGGTATCACAGATGTGCGTTCATCCGGGATCTTAAGGGAACTGTCCAACTACTCGTAAATGGGCAGGAGAACATGCATCTTGAATCATGGTATGTGAGGCGGTGGCGGCTTTCAATTGGCGCTAGACTTCGGCTCCAGGCTCCAGCTCCAGCCTGAGAGGCAAGATGCTCAATGAAAGGGCCACTGTCCCCATTGGCTCTACTCAACATCTCTTCCTCTTTACGAGCATTCATCATTATATGTGGAGCCTTGTTTCGAAAGTCAATCTGACTCGATCGGGAGTTCAACGTTCAACATTCCTGTATCGACCTTCAACCGGTTCGTGGGACCCAAACAGTGCTCGAATTGCTGTGGTGGGTGCTCAATAGAATCGCTCACTTTTGTGTGAATGAGTAGGTCATACCCATCGACACTTAACTCTTGTGATCGCCCGTGGAATTTTGGGATACGTTGGTGCTCATATACCGAAGTTGGTAGCAGCGAGTGACGAGTTGTAATTTTGTCACCGCATTGACCGGATCTAGCCTGTGACTGCAGCTTCTCTGCACACACCGAATACTTGTGAGGAGGAGGAGGAGGAGGACAACTAACTCCCTGTACGCCAAAATAACCATGCTGATTCAGGTCACATTCACTACGCTAACAATCCTCCCACTTTGGTTTGAGGACGAGATCACGGAGGCCTTTATACATCTGGTCGCATTTTAGGCGGACGTACAAGCATGCCGGAAGGTTTCGGTTGTGGGATGCTGAAATGAGGCTATTGGATAACATTAAAGATCGTCGGGCGAACTCCTTACGGACGACATAAGGGATTAGAGGGAGACAAGCACTGGAATGACGGTCATGGGAGAAAGCATGAGTAAATACATGGACATACAGAAGTAAACGCTACAGTAAGGACACGGAAGTAGGGTACTCAATGACGCGAGATACAGGTATCATAAAGTCTTATTCAAGTTGACACTTTATACAGTGTATTGTTGTGATCGCTGAAGTGGCGGTAAATACTGGCTTGAGGTCTGCTCAAGGAAATCAGGGAGCTGGTGTGAGAGGAACAAATACTATCACACACCATGTACAGAATATATCCCCGTCAGCCGAGTCACTCGCTGCTACGCTCCCCGTGGTCGGTCATTCACCGGCCACGATGCGATTCTAGGCGCACGGGATGGCCAGCTGCGTTTCGCTCATCTATAAATGGGGTAAATGCGCCACCGATATTGCTATCAGAATAAGTGAGCTCCTCCAGATTAGGCAAGATCTCCATAGCCATTTCTCCATCTCCGGAGGGTAGAGAATCAGCAAGCCCTCTAAGTCCGACAAACCCGTTCCCGAAGTGAAGAACCTTCAGATTGCTGAACGGTCTGAGAAGCTCGCGCCATTGTATCCGATCGACTTGGTTGTGCCATTCTGACGATCGATAGTGCTCATAGTAGCTGATGGTGAGCTTCTCGACAGGAGAGATTACTGGTGAAAGTGTGGCGAGGATCTGTACTGCGGAAGCTACCTGCCAGTCGAAGTGTCTGCTGCAGATCTGCAAGTATAAGCGACGTTCCGAGAGCTTTCGATGTGGGACCGTAGTCAAAGAAACATAATCGCTTTTGAAAACAAGCTTAAAAGTGTTAAATATGAGGTTCTCTGAAGTTTGGATGGACTGCAAGAGACGTGGAATGGTGAAGGTGAGTTGATTGAAAAAAGAGACACTAAGCACCCTAAGGGTAGGGGTGCTGATCCGAGCCAGAAGGCCTTCCAGGTAAGCGGTGACACCCTTGAATATAAAAATGTGAAGGTTAGCAAGAGTGACGTGGGTCATGATTAGGATATCCGATAATTGACTGAGAACATCGCGGTTCGGAAGAGGCGAGTGGAATATAATCGTCAGCCATTCCAGTTGGGGCATAAGCGAGAGCCGTGTGGATAGATAACTTGGAGGGAAGTAGGCAGATCGCGGGATGCCTACAAGGCGCAACTCGACGAGGCCGCCGGTAGATGTGAGTAATGGAGATGCCATGGGGAGGGCAATGTACCCCAGAAAGAGGCAGCGTAGATTGGGGGCCTGAAGCGTTTGGGGAAGTGTGAAACGCGTCTCTTTTGTCTCGGAATCGATATCCATGCGATCCAATATTGGGAATGACCCATCCATGGCTGGGAATACCTTCTCCAAATTTGGGGCAGGAATGGAAAGGGCAATACGATGCACACGATCACGGTGCTCGAGTGCGAGAAGCACACCTTCTTCATCTTTGGTTGTCATATTACGATCTTCATAGTAGTAAAAGATTGTGAGTGGCAGGGGCGGTGAATGTGCTAGCATGTCTGCTACTGGCACTCCATAGGTACAGACAAGGTGGAGATCCAGTAGAGTTCTTGATGCGAGTATGAGGTATCGCCACTGTCGAGAAACATGAGCCAGCTTGTACCACCAACGCTGGCGCTTCCATTCAATCATACGACGGCCAGATGCATCTTCAGGTTCGTCTTGAATATGCAATTGATAGAGATGGAATATGTTGAGAAGGGCGTCATCGTTGAGGATAGAAATAGGTGAGTATAGTCTGTTGCTAGTGGGCTCTATTGATACACGAGGTGGTGAAGGGCACGGGGTCATGCAGCGTTGAGACTCGCGCCCTCGGGTACGTCGGCCAAATCTTCCAACAACGGGAAGACAAACAGTGGTGGATAGACAACTGGGCATATCAGGGAGGATAACAGCGACAGTTTGAGGTTGAAGCTTTGAAGGACCAAGTACGTCCGCCTCGTTTAAGTGGGCGGTGTATAGAGATGGAGTCTCAGACGTGCGCCTGTGCCGCAGCCTCGTGTGCAAAGCTTGAAGCTAAACGTTAAACCCTTATTTCTCCATTCTTATCCAAACCTCGCCCCGCCAACCACCTCTCCAATCGTCCTCACCGCGGTGTCTGCGCCTTTTCCGCTGTCGCCACACGCCCGAGCATGCACAACATCGCTTCCGTCTCTCCTCTCTCTGCATCCTCCTCTCGCGCAGTATGCCCCACTGCTTGGTGGCATGTCTCCGTGCTCACGGTTATCACGTACCTATTTATGGTTGCTTGGTGATCACCCGCGCGTATTTATATGCGAGCTGCAAGGCGACAACTGAACACCAGCCTGGCGGTTCTTCCACGGCGCTAGGCGGCCCAGGTGAGTAGTACTGTACGCACGGATAGATCTAGAGGAGGTCGATGGTCATCATGCCGTGCATTTATTTTTCTTATTCTGCGTGAGATTAACATCGCTATTCCCTTCAGTATATAGACAGGGACACAGCGGTGGACACGAACGCCCAACGCTCTAACTCCCGCACTTCTTGCGCGTCTTTGGACCTTCGTCCCTCACACCATACAATCACGTCGCGGCGGCCATATCCTTCGAAAATCAGCGGTCGAGTCCTCCAAGGTGCTTCCCTGTGCCCGCATCAAAGAGGAAAGCAGGAGGGGATTAAGTGCTCACTTGCATCACGCTATACGATATCAAATCCTCGAACAAACATGAGTAGCCTGAGTGTGCCCTTTTTTCTGCCTTCGACTCCCATCCTCTCCTCCGTTCACGGATCTCGCCAAGTAGGACTTGTTTACGGAGAAGCCGCAGCTCTACGACCGCAGGCTTCAAGATTTGAAGGTTGGCTCGGAGCTGCTGTGAGAGTGCTCAGAGTTCGCCCATCTGGCTGAAATTGAGGGGGACTAAGGTCTGTATAACTTGGTGGCGCAGGTATTGACCGAGATGAAGGCGTATCGCACTCGCACTAGATAAGTGGGCAACGCAACGCAACTCCCGAATTTTAAAGAGATGGTGATATGATAACCGCCTCTTCAGTCATGGGCATTGGCAGTTTAAGGACAGCTCGACCGCTTGCCTTTAAACCACGCGTTTCGCCTCGTCCACCTCCCTCTTCCCCAGTCCTCGCCCTACCATTACCTTCGGAGCTTTGCCAATATACCAGCAACGCCGGTACGCTACCACTTCTCAAGCCAACTCTTCTACGCCTCATGGCTCATGCCTTCTTCATATTTACCTTCCAGCTTCATCGCTCACATCTTCTCCCGCGATGGTCGTTTCCCTTAGCTACAACTAGCCTACAAGCCCCTTTGTATTTATATGCTAGGACAAGTACAATACAAGGTGGGCAAGAAAAGCTGCTGGGCTAGCCCAAAGTATCCCCTTCCGTTCTGCGTGCCGTTTTGCTGAGTGCCTCTCACGTTCCATCTTCGCCCCCTTCTCGATTCCTCTCGGACTCACTCACGCGCCCCGGAGCACGTATAGCAGTATCAAGAACGTCACCAATACAACATGATGCTCTCCAGTATCGGTTGAGAGTGGCATGATGAATTGTCTTTGCATTGTAGGCGTCATAGTATAATGAAAATACTAATATGATAGATGCAAGCAATTCATCTAAACCAACCTTTATCTATACCCACATTCCCTGGAATAGATGCATTTCTACAAGAGAAAGAGATAAACATTAGATAATGGTAGTAGCTACCACCACTCGCTCGAAAGGGCGATGACGATATCGATGGGCCACTTCCAGGTCGATGCCCGTCGGGGAAGAAATCACTCGCGACAATCCCTCGTCGAGTCCACCCATCAATCATCAGTATACCCCAACAGATAGTCCACATCATGGTCCACACCCACCCGCAAAACTCCACTCACGCACCTTCCCGTCAGCCGCACTAACCCCAATTCCAACCCGCCACCGATGCCCACGAGCATGGAAAACCCAGTCGTGGTCCGAAGCACCATCCCACGCCCGAGCCCTCACAACCCAACGTCATGCACCCCACGGGCACGGTAAATGGGCCCATACACGCGCCTGGTTTATCCAGCAACGCGGCACCGGGACGTGCACCATATACGACGAACATGCGTCGGAAGAACTGGCGCTAGCGGAGACTCCAGTATTCTATGATCGACATGGACGTCCATAGGCGGTCGGAGAGCGGTGGCCAGGCCCAATCAGATAGGCGAAGGATACAGTCGATGATCATCACAAAAGTAGTACAATACGTCAACGGTCGTATATACGACGAGGGCGCCGCACGCACCCAGAAAGGCCGCCTTGGCATAGCGCGAGATTAGGCTTAGGCTGGGGTCGAAGAGGGTGTCACCTGCGGGGTTATTCAGAGAGGGGCGGGTGTATTGCATGAGGTAGTGGGCGGTGTCGAACGCGACGAGTTTGATGAGGAGTCGGGCTAGACCGCAGGGATGGACGGAAGGGCTCTCCGCACGGCGTGGGGACGTCTTGGATGACCACGACCATCCGATGCCACGGTGGTTGCTCACGAGGTCCAAGGCGTCGTTCGACGGGGGATGCTTGGTCCCTTTGGAAGTTGTTCGTACCTCGTAGCGATGTCTTGAGGAATGCCTATTCCAGTGGCCTCAGCGCTTGTGTCAACACCAATCTGATTCGCGCAGTAATAGTCATGCATCATGATATGGATTGTGTCAGCGACTCAGCGCACGCGCCGAAGGGAATATAAAAGCTGAGAGCGACGGCACCACTTAGTCAAACTTGAAGTGATTGAATCGGTCCGCACTCTCACCGGCACGTCCTAGGGATCGTGCCAAACCGGTCGACCAATTCAGCGCTACAGCACAGTATCAGGCCTGCCATATGATAATGGGCAGCAAAGAGAGCTTGAAGACGTATGTTCTCGCTGTGAGTTATTTCTTATTCGAAGGTAATGCAAGGAGGTATGAGTACATCCTAAAGGGCTTGGAATATGAGGTAAGACGCCCTGTACTGTAAGTAGAATATTCAAAGGAGGTACTGAAGGAGGGTATGCAGGGCGTCGCCGCGTGGTCAACTCGACGGCAGGGCACAAATCCCGATGGAAATATGACTATTTGAGGATAGAATGCGATGGATAGCGAGAGCTTGAGTGCTGATTGTAGAGGCGGTAGAGGGAGTGCAGAGCTGTCAAGTTGGGAAAGAAAGGAGTAAGTAGAGGTAAGTACTAGGGACAAGACGTGTTGAGACTTGGGACAATGTGTTGTGGTGATCACTGAAGTAACGGTAGATACTGGTTTGAGGTCTGCTCAAGGGGGTCAGGGAACTAGTGGGAGAGGAACAGATAGATAAACACACACCATGTCGAGAATATATCTCCGTCAGTCGAGTCACTTGCTGCAACCTCCTCATGGTCGGTAATTCACCGCCACTGGGTGGCCAACTGCCTTTCGTTCATTTATAAATGGGGTAAATTTATCACCAATATTGCTATCAGCATAACTGAGCACCTCCAGGCTAGGCAAGATCTCCATAGCCATTTCTCCATCTCCTGAGGGTAGAGAATCAACAAGCCCTCCGGATCCAAGGAATATGCTTATCAAGCGAAGAACCTTCACATTGCTGAACGGTCTGAGAAGTTCGCGCCATTGTCTCCGATTGACTGTGTTGTGCCATGGTAATGGCCAATCGTGCTTGTCGGGGCTGATTGAGAGGTTCTTCACAAGAGAGATTACTGGTGAAAGCGTAGCGAGGATCTGCACTACGGAATCCACATGCCAGCCGAAGGGACCGTATGTAATACGCAAGCGGAAGGAATGTTCCAACGGTTTTCGATGTGGGTTCGCAATCAACTCAATGAAATGGCTTGAGAAAGTGAGCTCAACAGCATCAAATATGACTCGGAGGTTCTCTGAAGTTTGGATGTACTGTAAGAGGCGTGGAATGGTAAAGGTGAGTTGATTGGGAAAATTGAGACGAAGCGAGCTGAGGGCAGGGGTGCTGATCCGAGCCAGGAGGCCTTCCAGGTAAGCGGAGACACCCCCGAACACAAAAACGCGAAGGTTTAGAAGATCGACATGGGTCATGATTGGGTTGTTTAATAATTGATTGACAACATCGCGGTTCGGAAGAGGCGAGTCGAAACTAATCCACAGCCATTCCAGTTGGGGCATAAGTGAGAGCCGTGTAAGTAGATAACCCGGGGAAAAGTAGGCAGATCGCGGGATGCCTGAAAGCGACAACTTGATGAGGCCGCCGGTAGAAGTGAGTAGGGGAGATGCTATTGGAAGGGCAGTGTGATCCAGCTCAATGCGGCGTAGATTGGGGGCCTGAAACGTTTCGGGAAGTGCCAAACCTGTCTCTTCTTCGGTCTCGGAAATGATATATAGGTGTTCCAGAATTGGGAATGGCCCATCCATGGCTGGCATGACCTTCTCCAAATCGTGGGCTGGCATGGCAAGGGCTATACGGTGCACACGATCACTGTGCGAGAGCGCAAGAAGTACGCCCTCTTCATCATCTTCTGTCATCTCCAAGTCGTCACTGTCGTGGAAGTAATAGATGATCAGCGGCAGGGGCGGTGAATGTTCTAACATGTCTGCTACTGGCACACCATAGGTACAGACAAGGTGCAGATCCAGTAGAGTTCTTGATCCAAGTATCAGGTATCGCCATTGTCGGGAAACCTGAGCCAACATGTACCACCAACGCTGGCGCTCCCAAAAAATGACATGTCCGCCAGCTGGAAGTTCAAGTTCTTCTTGGATGTGCAATTGATATAGATGGAATACATGGAGAAGCGTGTCATCGTTGAGGATACAAATAGGTGAGTGTAGTCTGTTGCTAGTGGGCTCTATTTGATTCACGAATTGGCGAACAAGAATAGGGACATGGAACTTTGTGACTCACCACTTGGTGCATGTCGGCCAGATCTTCTAAGAACGGGAAAGGTAGACAAGGAACCAGACATATCAGAGAGGGTAACAACGAAAGGTTGAGGTTGACGCTTTGAAGGCCCAAGTACGCCCGCCTCGTGGTTTGTGGAGTCACAAACGTCTGTGCCTGTGCCGCAACCTGGCGGAAAGCTTGAAGCTCTAGGCCTTGTGGCCCTTATTTCTCTATTCCTACATTATTCCTTCTCAAACCTCGCCCCACCAACTGTCTCTCCAATCATCCTCACCGGGATGTCTACGTCTTCTGCTGCCGCCAGACGCCGAAGAATGTACAGATGGTTTCCATCTCTCCTTTCTCGGTATCCTCTTCGCGTGCAATGTACAGCCATGCCCCCTTGGCGGCATCTCGAGTCTCTCGCGAACGGTATTTATGGCTCGCTCGGCGATCACCTGCGCCTAGTTATATGCGAGCCGGAAGGCGACTACTGGACACCAACTGGGCGGTTCTTTGACAGCGCAAGGTGTGCTGCACCCTAGGTGGTGCAGGTGAGTAGTATCAATGAATAGATCTAGAAGACCTCGATGAACAGGCAGTGCGTTTTCTTTTTTCTCATCTCACTCACGTGAGAATACCTAGATTATGTGACATTATTTTTCCTTTCGGTATCTAGACAGGGACGCTGCGATGCACACGAAAGCCAACCTGATCATGTGCTTCGAAGATCAGATTGCAGTTGAGTCCTCGAAGGTGCTTTCCTGCGCCCGCGCCAAAGAGGATGTAGACGGAGGACATCAATGCGCTCGGTGTCACCACGTTATACGATATTAACCTCCTTGAACATGAGTAGCGTGCCCTTTTTTCTGCCTTCGCCTTCCACCCACTCCTCTCGACCTCGTCAGGTAGGACTTATGCCGGGTTATGGAGAAACCGCAGCTCTGTGACCGCCGGTTTCGAGATTTGAAGGTTGGTCCGGGGTTGCTGTGAAGTACTCAGAGTCGGTCGAGATGGCTGCAATCGAGGAGGACTTAAGTCGGTATAACTTGGCGCAGGGTGTGGTGGAGATGACAACGCACAGCGAGGACGCCTCGCTTCGGACTCTGGATTTTTCTGTGTGCTCTTTCCCTCCCATCTTCCGAATGCCGCCTACTAGTACCTGTCCTCGCCTTGCGCGGCAACGAGCAAGCCAATATCATATTGTCAACCTTTCTGTCTTGAAATTTAGTTTTTTCAAATCAAGTATGCCCGGAAAATGCGGATGTTAGAGGGTCCCATTGTTATTACTCCTGGGAACTTGAACCCTATGGTTCGCTCCACAAGATAGGTGAGAGAAGCGTCAAGCTTATTTATTTTGCTGGAAGAAGTTTCCCTTTCCACGTCAGAGCGTCCGAGCTTCTATTGGTCTATTATCGGGGACCTGTCTATTTAGGGAGTAAGGCGATAACGGGAGAATGCGATAACCTATTTTGCGATCCATCCACGTGATCCCCTTGACCACAAAGTTGCTTCTCTCAAGTGATTACAATCAGCCAGCTCGTCAGCGCTTCCGCGCTCAGGGCATTACTATATCGTACAGTAAACGTGAAGCAACACGCATGTGATTATTTTGTAGAGGGAACTTAGAACAAGGTCGCGACTACCAAGACCCACCGAGTTCGTTCAGGTCATGCAGTACCGTCAACCGCTCCGTCCCTATCTGTCGCGTGATCTCGCTCTGTCGCGTCAGGGGGAGGTCTGAGAATGACACGAGTAAACGACCGTCGAGGATCCCATGTGACAATGGTTTTGACACGTAGTCGTTGCGAACGATCCTGAGGAAGATGATCATGACCCATCAGCCCAGAGGAAAAATGTACTCGGCAGAGTAACGTGCGCGTACCGCAAAGCTCGAGGGTTCAACCCAGCAGTATGTTGGACGTTCCGGTTAAGCTGGCCCTGGAGAAGATGTAGGCGCTTAGATGTCGGCTCGTCGACAGGTACAAGGGCAGTCAATGAGCCATCAGGATGCCCTGTATAGCCTCTCAGATGGGACCAGTGAGCAACATGTGAGCGTGCTAAACCTACCGCATATCAATTTTGCTTGAGGCGCCACCATGTCTTCACCCTTCATCCGGCGTGCGATCGTCACAGAGGAGCGATACTCGGATTGGCCATGGAATTCCGTTCGACATAACAGGTTTTGCCCATTGTTTGATTCGGGACCTTATGTAATCAGGCACAGCTAAGGCAATTTCACGGAATGTGAGAAGGGATAACACTTACTTTCTGGATCATACTCGTACATCCGTACTGCGCCTTCTTCGTCGCACGTTACGATAGAGAGCTGTTCGTCGGCAAAGAAAAAGTCGGCAGCCGTCACGCAGACCTTGTGGGGATCCTTCGCTAAAATGGCGAGCTTATATGGGTCCTCCTGCGTCGAATCATCTTAATTAGCAAATTGTTTCGAAATGCAGAACTGGAAAGAACGCACTTGGAATGCGACAAACCAGACACTCTTCACAGCATCGCCAATGATCAGTAAATTTTTTAATGCACGCAGTGTCGTTACATAGACTCCAACGTCGAGGAATGCCACGCCAACCAGGCGCTCATCGAGATCAAATGCACGCACAAAGATCTACAACGATGATATGCAAGGTGCTCGACTGCTTTTTGGACAACACTCACCTTCTGGCCCATGGATGATACAAGATAGCCATCTATACCGCATACGGCAGTCACGGGACCCTTTGCCTCGTCTCGGCACCGCAAACGAAGCTTGAAGCTACGCTTGATGTCCGACCCAGGGTCCGGCACGACCTCGACAATCTCAAACACATACGTCTGCTCGCAAAGATGAGAGAAGGAAGGGCCTCGAGTAAGGTAAACATACGGCGCCTTTAACGGCCAAGTCTTCGCCGCGGTTGATTGTTGTCCCTACAGCAATGAATTCTTTGTGTCCCGACTCGGTACTCAAGGTCTCCAGTGGAACGCATGCAAGCGAGTTCACGAACTCGTTTGTTGCGAATTCGTACCTTGAATACGGGAGAAGTTCATAAGCACTGAGACAAACATGGAAACACGAGACTTTACCCATCAAGGGCAACAAAGTCGGGGCTGAATAGCTCGAGCGCTGAACATTCGCTCGTGGGATACAAGATGTTGGGGGCTGAAAGACTAGCTAAGTACTTCACTTCAACAACGTCGTAAAAGATCCGACATACCGTCTGGTGCCCATATCTCATTCCCTTCCTCGTCGTACGAGGAGAACTGCGCTTGCAAGAGTGACGCAGCGACCATCAAACAGCTGGTCGGTTCGAACACAATACTCGTATATGAGCGACCCCTGGGGATGTGTCGCGACGGCATATCCATATCAAGGTCAATGTCTGGCATCCATTCGAGCAGCGTCGGACCCTGGCGAAATAGGTTAAAGCAGTCATTGGCAAGACTATGAGTGTACCGTACCTCATCAGAATACATCAGAAAGTCTCCCTTAAAGTCCCAAAGGGAAGTCGCAGTAAACGCATGCACGACGGCATGCCCCGACGGGATCACTTTGACACTTGCTTTGTCAGTTTGCAGGATCCAAGAGGGATTCTCGCCCGTCAAAAACACGCCCGATAAGGTCTTTTCAGGTGTTGGTGATGTGACGAACGGAATCAACTGGCGCGAAACGCGTCGGTGTTCGGCAAGTGCAGAAGTTTCCTGTTCCTCCGGATGTTGGATTTCAAATGCACGTGAAAATGTTTTGGCAAACTTGACGGCAAGCGTACTTATCCGTGTCGGCGGTATTGGTTCGGAACTAGCCTCTGCGGGAAGGGCTTGATAAATGGCAAGTTGACCGCATCGAAGAAATACCTAACGTCACAGAGGTCGTCAGCGCACGCAACTGGTCAGCCTCAAAAGAAACACTACCAGCAAGTACGGCCAGGGGTCCGTCTCTCCGATAGGTGAAATTAGAATTTGCTCGATGTCGAGCTCCTGAGGTTTACGTGGGGGATCTTGAGGAAGTGAAAGGGCAGGAGGGTCGAACGAATCGACCAGAAGGCTCTGAAGGGATGCAATCGCGGTTGTTGAGAACGCCAAAGTCAACTTCGGGAGAGTCCAGATCTGGGTGTAATAGATTGGCCAATGAGGATGATACATTCATAAACATCACGTGATAGCCTGAGCCTACTAACCTCCACGACGCCTTGTGGTCTGCAGAGCATAAGCCACTGCGTTCTTTGACCG
>QFDX01005336.1:0-10237 GCA_003315875.1 Lactifluus piperatus | reverse complement strand
GTACCTTGCCAGTGCTGGCAAGGATCGCAAGGTGTGCGTTTGGGACGCCCAAAAAGGTGAATGGGTGAGAAGTTTCGGGGGACACCGGGATACCATATCTGTGCGTGGTGTTTTCCCTTTCCAACGACGCAGCGTGTTTTTCACACATAAAACTTTGCGAGTCAGGCTATCGCATTCCGGAAAGGAACGCTACAATTATACACCGCATCTTACGATCGCACGATAAAGCTATTTGATCTATCTGTAATGGGATATGTCGAAACGTTATTTGGCCATCAGGACTGTATCCTTGGTCTCGACGCTTTGCGGGCAGAAACTGTGGTCAGCGTCGGCGGAAGGGACAAAACCGTCCGGTTTTGGAAGATCGTGGACGAAACACAGCTCGTGTTTCGCGGAGGTGGTCGGAGCTCGATAAGAGAGCTGTTGGAGGGTGGCGGTTTAGCGGATTTTGAGGAGGAAGACCAAGACGGTGGAAAGAGAGAGGGTCAGGTGGTGAAAGGATATGTGGAGGGTAGTCTGGACTGTGTGGCCATGATCGATGAGTCGACGTTCCTCAGCGGTGGTGACAGTGGGTGAGTTCACTTCGGATAAATATCGGAAAGTCAGTCGGACTTCATCTTATCGTTCGTTCTCACAGCTCAATCTGTTTGTGGACTACGCAAAGAAAGAAACCCATATTTACACATGCCGTTGCCCATGGTTTCAACGAAACAATTTCGGAAACAGAAGGTCTTATCCGTACACCGCGCTGGATTACGGCTCTTCGGGCGTTGCAATATTCCGACCTCTTTGCTTCTGGTGAGCACGTTTACGGTCATGGACATCTTCAGTCATACGAAGCGTAAACCTTAACACAATGCGTCTAGGGTCCTGGGATGGTCATATTCGACTATGGAAGGTTGATATGAAGACGAAATCCTTTTCCGCCGTGGGGAGCTTTCCCACCCTTGGGGTCATAAACTCGTTGCAGTTCGTATCACCGCGGAAGGGTTCATTAGAAGATGCATCATGGTCGCAGCTAGATACTGGGGCGGATACATCCCCTTTGAGGAGGCCATCGTCGAAAAGGTCAGGGCCAATTCTTTTAGTGGCAGGGATTGGTCAAGAGACACGACTGGGTCGGTGGGTGACTGTAAAAGGGAATGGTGGACGCAATGGCGCCCTTGTCATGGCTTTGCAACTTCGGACGTTGTCATGAACCTACTACTCTCATTTAGTTGCAATTGCATATCTTATGATTCATGATGGTTACTGTGTCTCAAGCTCAGCGATCACCGACCTTATAGGTTCAAAGGAGTATCGTTGGAGGCGCAGTAAAATCTGGCTTTTTGTGATCCGCCCGGGGCCGTAACCACGATCTGCTGCGACATTGTTGACGGCAGAGGCACGCCCTCAAGTGCCTCGTGCTTCTCGTCAATTTTCTTATATCCTCTCGTCTGCCTTTCGCTAGTCTGTAGTCACAGAAGCAATGCGTGAACTCACAATCGATGCGCTCAACCCTGCGATTCGTAACGTCCAATATGCTGTCCGTGGTGAGCTGGCCATCAAGGCGGAGCACCATCGCGAACGACTCCAGATGGGTGATCACAACCTGCCCTTCAACAAGGTCATCTCTTCGAACATCGGGAACCCACAGCAGAGCGGCCTTGACCAGCCTCCAATCACCTTTAACCGCCAGGTGGGTGTTTTATTTAGGCGCTTGTAACATTTTTTTGCGCCGCTATTCCAAATCTGATGATTTTGCGTGGGTGTGGCGGTTTTTTTTTTCTGTCTATGTGTGGGATACCTTTGTAAAAAAAAAAAAAACAGGTTGCGGCTTTGATGGAATGGCCAGCACTCGCTAAGCTAGCGAAGGATGCGTTCCCTGCCGATGTCATAGCTCGGGCTGAAGAGCTTCAAAGCGAGATTGGCTCCATCGGTGCCTACTCTCACAGTCAGGGCGTCCCTTTCATCCGGAAGAACGTCGCCAAGTTTATCGAGGGTAAGTCTGTCGTCATCCATGCTGTCATTCCATACCTCTTCCCTTCCTCCATTCGTGCGTCCGGCGTCCGGCCCAAAGCACTTACCATTTTTTCTCTTTTTTTTTTCTCGGTTTAGAAAGGGATGGTTACCCTTCAAACCCCAATCATATCTTCTTGACCGGCGGAGCGTCTGCGGGCGTTACGTTGCTCATCTCAATGCTGATCACGAATGCCAAGTCCGGCATCCTCATTCCGATCCCTCAATACCCGCTCTATACCGCCACCTTAGCTGCGTACTCCGGAGTGGGTATACCGTACCACCTAGATGAAGAACTCGAATGGGCGACGTCACCTCCTGACATCGAAACTGCGCTCGCCCGAGCGGTGCAGGAAGGCATTGAGCCCAAAGCGCTTGTGATCATTAACCCCGGTAATCCGACTGGTGCCTTGCTAGACGAAGCGACAATGCAAAAAGTGGTGCGATTATGCGAGCAGCACAACCTCGTTCTGCTCGCGGACGAAGTCTACCAAGCGAACCTGCACACTCCCACCACGCACCCGTTCACCTCCTTCAAACGCGTCGTGCGCGCTCTCAACTCGCCCATCCCGCTCATCTCTTTCCACTCCATCTCCAAAGGCGTCATGGGCGAGTGTGGGCGACGCGGCGGATACTTTGAAGCTGTGAACATTAGTGAAGAGGTGATAGCGCAGTTGTACAAGATGGCCTCCGTAGGCCTGTGTCCACCGCTAAGTGGTCAAGTCGGCGTAGACTGTATGGTACGTCCGCCGCGCCCGGGAGACGCAAGTTACGAGTTGTGGAAATCCGAGACGGACGCTATACACGCCGCGCTCGCTCAGCGCACGGGAACCATGGCCGCGCGGCTCAATGCGCTTCCGGGCGTGTCGTGCGTTCACTCCCCCGGCGCGCTCTATCTGTACCCGCGCATACGCCTCTCACAGGCCGCGATCGAAGCGGCTCACAAGGCCAGCAAGGAACCTGATACGTTCTACGCTCTCGAACTCCTCGACTATACGGGTATTTGCGTAGTGCCTGGAAGCGGGTTCGGGCAGAAAGAGGGACAGTACCATTACAGGTTGACGTGCCTTTGCCCCGGCGTAGAGGAATACGTCACCGCGTTGGAGGTCTTCCATCGCAAATTTCTTGAACGTTATGGAGGCCTCTGATGAAGTTTTGGAAGGGTTCATCTTTCTCATCAATCGCTAGATAGGTTTTGCCGGGCAGATCACCACTCTTCGCTAACCTTACCTTTGTCTTGGAAGTACTGCTATCGCTCGCTATGTGCATACAATTATCAGAACATCAAATAGTCCACATTGGGCTCTAAATTTGCGTCACTCAGACCATTTCAATGGCCTTCGTTATGACCCTGCCATATCAGAGAAATGGCCATCATTGCCGCAACGTGTCAGGTACGGGGTCACAGATGTACGAAGCATGGAAGCCGATAAGAAATCCCAAAGGGTTGTATTATGGTGGGACTACGGCATGCTAATCGTACAACAGCTAGTGTGCCCTGCATCTCGCTATTCCTAGAATCAGGTAGCACATATAACAAGAATGATATGAATGAATGATATGATATGATCAAAATAACATAGATATAGGGCCTCCATAAGAAGTATCATACGAATCCGACGAGGGACGCGCGAGATCTGGCGCCGACGAATGAAACGGCAAGGCGTAAGCAGGACCAACCCCTTCTTCCACGAGAGGTGAGCTGATATCGGAGGCGAGGCGACGCATACGTGACAATGACGGAGGGATGAGTGAGCTTGAGACGGCACCGTTTGTGTCCTCTATCGAGTGCGGATACAAACTAGAGTCACTCGCAATGGACGATGTGGATGACGCTCTACTCCGAGGGGGAGGGACAACTAGCATGGGAAACCCAGAGGATATACAACGCCCGCGGTCACCCGGAAACGTACTTGCGAGTAAATCAGCCTGATCTCCTCCTGACTCACGGTCATCGCAGCGTTGTTGACACCGCATGCAAAAATCGCCGATGCGCATTCGCGGATCATCAGCGCAAATGCACTGAGAAGGGGGGTCGTGAAAAACGTCGGGTAGACTATCAAGCGTTATCGACATGGGCTCGACGATCCGAGGGAGGTCAAATAGAGAGTAGTCGACTGTGCCCTCTTTGGAAGCGTCATCGAAAGATGGGGACATCGCGGGAATGTTCTTTATCCACTCTTCTAACGGTTCAAACTGCTGCGGTATGCGACCATCTTGGGGGGTGGTCGGGGGTGTGGGAGCATGGTGCGGAGGAACCTCGGGAGGACGTAGGCAACCTTTACATGACCCTGGATTTGGACACGTTTCACGACTGGACCAGGCGATAGGGCCTCTGTGCTGTAAGCACGTCGGACAGGCGCAAGTTTCCCCGCAGGTACAGGAACCCCGGAATCCGGCTGGGAATTCCGGAGAATCAAACTCCTCTTGAGATTCCGAAAAGGAACACAGCCGAATCTCTTTTTGGGGAAACGAATGACCGGAACCGTCACTGGACCACGCCATTAGATCTGTTGATGGATTTGGGGCCAAACTATTCTCAGAAAGGCTCTCAGTGTGGCTTTCCTCGGAAGAATAATGGTGCTCTTCATATGCGCGGCCGTAAGGGCTGAAGAAGGCGGTCCCGTGGGAGAAGCGGAAATTGTGAGGATGAGGATGTGAGGTAACATGGTCGTTGGAAGATGATGGGGGGGAAGGTCGAGGAAGAACAGGACGTAACGCATGTATGCTGATAGGTAAGGGGACGTTCATAGCGCAAGTCGGAGAGATAGGTGGAGGCGGGCCAAGGTCTTTTGGTTTAGAGCGACTGGGTTTCTTAGCACTGGAGCAGTAACAATCCACGCCATCCTTACAGTGGCACGCACGAACTAATGCATAGTGGCTGAGCTTCACGCCATAGGAATGGGGAGGGACCACAAAGAGATACGCACTGGAATGATCCACCAAAGGAGGAGACGACTCGGAAGGATGCGTTGCGACCGACGCCCCGAGTACCGGAGGTATACCTTCGGGAAACGCGGCGCTCGCTAAAACCTTTGCTAAATTGCCTGGATTGAGGGGAGGGTCCCTTACGGATTAAATATTGCGTAGAGAAATGAATTTTGAGGCAGGGCTCACCTTTCTTACGGACGGGGACTGGCTCTTTATCTGGTGGGTGCTCCTTGGCTTCGCACATGCACTTGACGTGTACCTGTTTGGTCTTGCGGAGCTCACGACAGTGTTCGCATTGGGTGATGGGACGGCCCTTCTTCTTTATCTCGAAAAGAGGACGATCTGTGTGTTTGCAGGCGGAGGAGCGATGGCCTTTGATACAAGCTTCGCTGTAGGCACAGGATTAGTAAACAAGTCTAAGGGAGAAAGTAGGTGCCAATACATACCAGGCATATTTCTTATCGGATATAAGAACCTAGAGAGGGGGAAAGTGAGTGAGGGAGAAGAAAGGATGTTGGGTGTGAGAAAGAGGAGCAGACCATTGTAAGCGGAAAATTGAAGGAATTAGGTGGGGATAGATCGCCTAGGACAAAAGAGAGGGGACGACTTGTCCAGTAACGCTCTGAGAGCGAGTGTTATTGAGACTGGAGGACGGACTTGCTAAGGCTGTTGTCGTTATGGATAAAGCGCATCAGCCAAGTGCAATACTAGGCTCGTCAGAGGAACCAGATGATAGACGAGCGCACGTTGGGTCTAAATACTCCATGGGACAAACAGGAGACAATAGCATTAGTCCCTCACACTAGAATAGAAATAAGTTCACAGGGCGAGGTAAGCGGAGGTTCACCGGCGCCGAACAGCCGAGAGTGGTAAGTTTATCGAAATTCGAGAAAAAAGTAAGAGTTAGCTTAGCTTAGAGTCATCATGCAGGAAGGTCGTGTACCACGGTGCGTACAGTCACAGTCTCTTCCCTCTCCTATCTTCTAATCGATCGTCCCTTTTCTGCTCCACAGCGTCAAAAATAGGGCACCCGCTACCATCCAGGTCAGCCCTACCCTCTACATGGTCATTCATACTCACCCATTTCTTTAGATCACTGCAGAGCAACTACTAAGAGAAGTACGCGTTTCCAACTTATTATCATACAACAATCTCATTCTTTTAGGCTCAAGAAAGACAAGAGTCTCAGTTTCGTGCCCCAAGACAACGCGTCGAAGACTTTGAGGAACTACATGAATATCGTGGCCGTAAACGTAAAGAGTTCGAGGAGCGTATCCGTCGCACTCGTGGTAGTATGCAAGTCCCCCCTACCCTTCCCGCCTATACCCACACGCTGATCCTATCTTAGAAAGGAATGGTTACAGTATGCCAGTTGGGAAGCTTCACAGAATGAGTTTGCTCGCGCTCGTTCTGTCTTTGAACGCGCGCTTGATGTCGATCCGAGGAGCGTGCCCCTCTGGCTTACTTACACCGAAACAGAGCTCAAATCTCGCAATGTTCAACACGCCCGCAACCTTTTCGACCGTGCCGTCACCCTACTCCCCCGTGTAGACCAGCTTTGGTACAAATACGTTTACCTAGAAGAGCTTCTTCAAAACATCGCTGGCGCGCGCCAAGTCTTTGAGCGATGGATGGCATGGGAGCCTGACGACAAGGCGTGGCAAGCTTATATCAAGCTTGAGAGTCGTTACAACGAATTTGACCGTGCCAGCGCTATTTACGAGCGCTGGGTGGCCGTCCGCCCTGAACCTCGTGTCTGGGTAAAGTGGGGCAAGTTTGAAGAGGAACGTGGTAAGGTCGACAAGGCCCGCGACGTGTTCAAGACTGCACTCGACTTCTTCGGCGATGAGGAAGAACAGGTTGAAAAAGCCCAGGCAGTCTTTGGCGCTTTTGCCAAGATGGAGACGCGCCTAAAGGAGTACGAGCGCGCTAGGGTCATTTACAAGGTACCCTCTTTTTTTGAGCGTGTTTGTTCTTTTTTTTTTTCAAACACGCGGCTGCAGTTTGCATTAGAGCGCCTCCCACGCTCGAAATCGGCCAATTTGTATTCTGCATACACGAAATTCGAAAAACAACATGGCACGCGTACAACTCTAGAGTCCACTGTGCTTGGAAAGCGGCGAATCCAGTATGAAGAAGAACTCTCACATGACGGGCGGAATTACGATGTCTGGTTCGATTACGCTCGTCTCGAGGAGGGTGCCTACCGGCAATTACGAGAGGAAGGTGCCACCCCGGAGGAGGAAGAACAGGCCGTAACTCGCGTGCGTGAGGTATACGAACGGGCGGTCGCTCAGGTCCCACCAGGTGACGAGAAGCGGCACTGGCGACGGTACATCTTTTTATGGCTTGATTATGCCCTATTTGAGGAAATCGAAACCAAGGTCTGCAACTAACCCTCTCACTATGTGTCTGTGACTAATGCAACGACTAGGATTACACTCGGACGAGAGAAATATACCAGACGGTTGTACGGCTGGTACCACATAAACAATTTACATTTGCCAAGCTATGGTTAATGTTTGCGCGATTCGAAGTCCGGCGACTGGACTTGCCTGCCGCGCGGAAAATTCTTGGCACGGCTATTGGAATGTGCCCCAAGGAAGCATTGTTCAAGGGTTACATCCTGCTGGAATTTGACGTATGAAATTCTTCCATTCGGTTTCATCCCTTGGGTGTGCTGACTCACCTACAGCTCCGGGAATTTGATCGCGTTCGAACGCTCTACGAAAAATACATTGAGGTGTGCAACCCCTTTTCACACTTCTTTTCAGCTGTAATTGACAGCTCATTCCCAGTTTGACCCCACAAACTCCGCAGCTTGGATCAAGTACGCCGAACTTGAGACACAACTCGCTGACTACAGCCGCGCACGGGGCATTTTCGAGCTTGGCATCTCTCAGTCGCCACTCTCGATGCCCGAGCTCCTCTGGAAGGCGTACATCGATTTTGAAGTCGAGGAGGGTGAGCGCGCCCGTGCGCGGGCGCTGTACGAGCGGCTGGCCGTGACGAGTGGGCATTGGAAGGTCTGGGTTGCGTATGCGATGTTCGAAGCGCAGTCGTTGCACCTACCGCGGGATGAGCGCGAGGAAGAGGATGAGGAGGACGAAGAGACAGAGCCGAGGATGGTCGAGGGCGACCTGGAGCTGGCGCGGCAGGTGTTCCAGAAGGGCTACAAGGACCTCAAAAGCAAGGGTCTCAAGAACGAGGTAAGCACATCCGCCCCTTCTTCCACCTTATCTTGCGGTGGAGGAGTGTACAAAATATTCCTGACGATATCCCGGCTGTCTCTCATAGCGCGTCGCGTTGTTGCAACTATGGAAGTCCTTCGAGGATCAGCATGGCACACCGGACGATATCGCCAAGGTGGAAGGCATGATGCCCGTGCAAGGCAAGAGACGCTACGTGGACGAGGAGACCGGGCAACTCGTGGAAGGTACTGTACCCTCGCTCACTCTCACAACATGGGTGACAGAAAAAATTAAATTGTGGCATATACGTTCTCTCTACCAGATTACGACTACATCTTTGCAGACGACGAGCGCGAGGCTAATCCGACCTCCTTCAAATTCCTGCAGATGGCACATGCATGGGCAGCTGCCAAGAAGGCCGGAGCAACCGGCAGTGGTGCCGGTGGTGGTGGCGGCGGTGGCGGTGGCGGTGGCGGTGCACTATCAAGGTTCACTGGGGCGCTAGCTCAGGAGAAGGAGCAAGATAGTCGGGCCGAATCCGAGGGTGGTACAAGCGAGTCGATGGATGAGGATGAAGACGTGGCGAGTGTTGCGAGCTCACAAGAGAACTCGTAAATGGCATGAGCCCCGTATGGTACATTGGGGTATTGTACTTTGAATGGCGAGGATTGCGAGGTTCCATCGTACATGTAGTTGCCATCACTGACCTCATTGCGATCACAGAAAACAGAAAGGAGCTACCCCGTGATGTACTGTACTTATCGTAAGTTACGCACCTGCGTCATGCCGCTCCCTAGGCACCTCATGATGGTCCTCATCGGTCCATGATGAAATACAATTTGAGATAGTACTGAAACAATGGCGGCCGGGCGCTGCTGATGGACAGGCCAGCTGCTGGCCCAGAGAAGAGAACTCTTGGGTAACCACGGTCCTTCTGTCAGGGCGGTTGATGATGAATTGAATTCAACAAGGGTATACCCACGTCATGCCATGACAATCACCGCCGATCGGACTTGCGTAGGAAAGACGGGGGATTAATTGTCACCGAACAATGAGCAACAAATGGGAGTTTTACAACTTGCAAGGAAGTCAGAAATCAAAAAAAAACCGTTACCGCCACGGAACGGAGGGCGGGGTCGGGGTTGGGAGGAGGAACGGCCAGCCCGCCGCGCCCCCCCTGATTAAGTTAAGTTATGGCGCTAGGAACATACGGCTACATTGCCCGCGGGTTATCCATAAAACGGACAGTGGACGGCTGCGGTTTCACAGTACCTGGACGCACACCCGTCCGCAGCCGCGAACCGCGGAGATTTGAGAAGGGATATGTGACTGGGAAACACGATCGCCCCCCCTTTTGATCTTAAAGCGATATCCCTGCTCGCTCGAAACTCGCCGCCTGACTTGTGGGGCCCGTCCAGATATGTAGGCGGTCAGTTAGGGCATGGGGATTCCACACACACCTTTTAGTTGGTGGTGGTACGTCCTCGTGCACGTTTATCGGGATCCGGTCCTTGGGCCCTGTCGTGTGTAACTTACTGCTGGAGCGTGGTAACCCCCCCTCGGTGTCAATTTGATAATCCCCGAGAGGTCGTAATATCGGGCCGTGTGACGCACTTACATGCATGCATCGGGCGAACTTGTTTCACAGTACAGTACAGTACAGTGGTGGAGCCAACTATAAGTTGCTTTATATTTGGTCAACACTTATCAGGACATTCTCGTAACACTGCCATGAGGGACGGATATACTAACACCCCTCCGGTTTGTGATAAAGGGCGCAAAGCACATTTCTACGAAACCCATGTGCAATTTGTGCAGGCACGCGCAGTAACTGGCAAACCTTCGGTACTTTGCCAAGGGGGTCGAGACCCCAAGTGCGGGGGAAGCTGGATTGCTTCCGCAAGTTTGTTCTGATGGGTCATAAAACAAAATAAATTATTTTATCTGTAGACCGGACCGATATAGAAAAAGGGCCTTGCACACGCCACTAACTTTAAGAAATTCGGATGGAAAAGTGCACCTTGTGGGACTTGTAACATTTCACGTTGGGACAGACTCCACACCCACTCCCTCGGAATGTCCACCCTTCGGTTTCATATCCAACATACTCTTCCCAC
>QFDX01005292.1:0-19897 GCA_003315875.1 Lactifluus piperatus | reverse complement strand
GCATCCGAGTGGTGGTGGGGGTTGCCTCCGAGTCGCGGTGGAGGCCGCATCGTAGTGGTGGTGGGGGTCGCATCCGAGTCGTGGTGGAGGTCGCATCAGAGGGTTGCATCATCACCGTGGTCGTATCGTCGTTGCATTGGTCCATCGTAACAACATTTCCTGTTTCGAGGTGTGTGGGGAGGTTAGTGGATGAGGTGGCAGGTTGTGGTGTATCATGTACTTACCTCAAAGGTACCCTACCTGGGCCTCCTGGTACTTCCTTGGAGTCTCCTAACCCGAATCAACCCCCTCACATCCCATTTGGACGGGGAGGAGAGCGCGTATAAAAAATAACTGAAAAAAAGTTAGTACAATAACTTGAAGAACACGCACCTGGAGCTGCTTGAGGCCAGAGGGAGAGCCTGTAGTGGTGGGAGGCAGTGGTGTCGACGGTCTTGTAACTGTACGCAACTGTACGCGTGAAAGGAAGTCGAACTTAGTTTGTGAAACTGACACCGAAAGTCAACCGTGGGAGTTGGACCAAACAGGACCAACGTTGACACATCAACTTGTCTAAATGTCTAAGTCGAAAATATGGCTGAGACTTACAATGTTACGGGTGTAGGAGACTGCATAGGGATGCTGCCAGGTACGCCCCTAGCCTCGTCTTCGCCCATTTCCAGCTTACACCCCAGCTTACACCACCAGATGAGCGCTTGGGGCATTTACAATTGCACGGAGCGGCCTCGGGACAGCCCCCCACCAGCGAACGGCCTCACCAGCAACCACTGCCCCCCTTGTGCATCGCTCTCGATGCGAAGGAGGTGTCTTTCTCCACCGCTGGTCCCCCCCTCCCTCCTCCCCTCGCCTCTCGCACTCTTGCGAGAGGAAGTCACCCCTACTACACTCAGGAAGCCCCTGTGAGCCAGATGGCGAGCCATCGCTTGCCACTGTGCAACAGGGGCTCCGAGTTTGGTAAGACTGGGATGCCGAGGTGTGTCGTAGACGAGCCGCCTGGGCAGATACCACCGACGCCGACACAGAGCAGACGGATGCGGACGACGAGCCGCTACTCACCTCGCTCCCCGTACGCCATCGCATCGCCAGCCGCCGCCAACGCCAAAATGACGACGACGATGCTGCCGGTGCGGCAGTCGACATGCGCGGTACCGACGTCGAGCAGACGGATGCGGACGACCAGCCGCTGATGGTTCCACCTCGCTCCCACGTACCGCCAGCTGCCGCACCGCCAAAGGACTCAAAATGACGACGATAGCGATGCTGCCGGTGCAGCAGTCGAGCAAACGGATGCGGACGACTAGCCGATTCCACCTCGCTCCCACGTACCGCCAGCTGCCGCAAACTCCAAAAGACTCAAAATGACGACGATGGCGATGCTGCCGGTGCAGCAGTCGACACGCGCCGAGGTGCCGACGTCGAGCAGACGGATGCGGACGACCAACCGCTGCCGTCTCCACCTTGCTCCCACGTATCACCGCCGTCAACGCCAAAGAACGCGTGCGAGCCGACTGTCGCTCCACCCCCTGCTCCTGCCACCCCTCCGTCGCCCACTTCATCGCCTGCTCCCGCATCACCATCTCCCATCACTGATCGTCTGCCTGAGCCGCACGCCACCGACTCTGACTCCTCGCCCGCTCGTCCCGTCGAAGAGCCCATCGACGATCTGCAGATCAGCGACGAGCCTATCGCCCTCCAACGCTCCGCGCGCACCAGGGTGCCTGCGCGCCGCGTGCGCGACCTCATGTCCAGCGAGGGCGTCACCGCTATCTCGGACAACGACGACGACGCCGCCGCCAACGAGGCAGGGGGAGTGTCGCCAGACATCCCCCGCGTGTTCTCCATCTCTGAGGACTTGAGGACTTCGAGGCGCTGGAACATGTGTTCGCAGCCGAGACATCCCCGACGACGCTGCCGGTGCAGCAGTCGACGCGCGCCGAGGTGCCGACGTCGAGCAGATGGATGAATACGGACGATGAGGAGTGCTCACTATAGTCACGTGCTTATCTTGCTTATAATGTTTATCCTGCTTAATGTGATTAAAAGTTATTTTATTGAGCCCAATTGTCCGATAATATCATGCTTAAGTTCCTTAAGTTCTTAATAGCACTTATTTTGGGACCATTGGCTTACTGGACTGAGTAAGCACGGCTAAGCACGACTAAGTGCGACTAAGCGTGACTAAGCAAAATCACGTTTTACTGATGCGTCGTGCGTTGGCTCCGGTGCTACCACTCCCTACGACGGTGACAATGACATGAGTCACTGATGCGACATGAGACTTCACCTCAGCTTTGCGGTTTGTGGGCGGCCACGATGGCGACCATTCTCGAATTCTCATAAGTGGACTAATAAATTAAAGTGGTACGGGACTATGCAGAACTTGCACGACAATTGGACAGTTTCTGGCAGAAGCGATGCCGACAACGCACGCACTTCGAGGCTAGTGTAATCATCTTTCCTTGTCCTGCCTGGACATCAGCGAATCCTCCTAATAAGGTTGTTGTGCTACTGTCTCTGGCAATAGACAGGAACCCAGCTTCAAGCGTCTCACACTACCTCGCGCGTGAGAGGGAGTGGAGATGAGTAGAACAGGTGAAGGAGTGTGCCTTGTGCATGAACCTCGTAGCCACCAGATGAATGTGCCATACAGCCATGCATATCATCATTCATTATTTCCAATATACGACACAGAATATGTGTGTATGGTACGAATGTAACCGAACAGTCTCAACATGATAGTACCTAGCATAGTAAATATTCAGAGCGCAAAAAATGGACGTAGAAAGGAGTAGAGTGTTGGTAGACAGCGCCGAGAACCAGGGAATGAAGAATGAAGGATGATGAGCAATATCGCTCCGTGTCAGTGCTCAGTCTCATCATGACCATCTCCATGGTCCCTGTCTTTCAAAACGGCGAATAGCGACAGGGTGGCCGGAATGCTGACGTGCAGTGATGAAGGGTTCCATCGCTTGACGCTTGGATCCAGATGGCATGTACCCCTCTAAGCAAAGGTGGTTCAGCGCAGGTAAAGTCGTTGTGGCCATTTCACCAGTGAGCCCTCGAAGAACAGATATAATAGGGAATCGCAGCGTGTGGGATATACGCAAGGTGCTAACAGCAGTGAACGGCTGAATGAGTTTCAGCCATTGAGTGTCATCCACGACGTCGACCTGCAACCTCAAAAATGAGAGTTCGTCGAGAATATCGAGCTCGTCGAGGATGTCGAGCTGCTCAATTTTGGACAGGAGAGACAAAGACTGGGTACATATCTGTGTCATAGACGTCACTTGCCAATCTAATCCTCTACCTAGAACGTCCAGCACGAGCAGTTGACCCTGAAAGTTGATCTCGACTTTATCATCGTGAAAGGCCAACTTTGCGCTATTTGATGACCTGAGAATCCCTGTTTGAGAGATGAACCTGGAAAGCTCTCGGATGTCAAAAATCGGCTGATTGAATAATTCTATACGAAGACGTTGGAGTTGAGGAGCATTGATTTGTACCACAAGGTCCTCCAAGTACTTGCTGACACCTCGGAACGCGAGGTGGGTGAGAGAGGGGAGGACAGTGGGTGTGGGTGGACGTGGATGTCGAGTTGTTGGATCAATGCGAGAAGCAGGGGATTGAAATTCGATAGTAAGGGTTTTGAGCTTGGCCAATGTGGACAGGCTTGTGACCATCACTTGGGGTGAAATGTAACCAGTATCCGGTATCTCGTAAAGGGTGAGATGGACCAGGTCACTAGTAGACAAAAGGAGTTTAGGTAATGTCGGGAATAGGATGCCCCCCAGCTCGAGGGCTTGTAGGCGCGGGGCGGATCCACCTAAGAATGTTTCGGGAAGAGTTGGCGGGTTTTCTTTCCACACATTCCGAAGTTGAAGATGGTTCAAGGCGGGGAATGGTTCCTGCATCGCGCTTACTACTCGCCCCATCTGTGAGACATCGGGCCAGAAGCAAATCCAGCGTAGGCGGTCACGTTGCTGCAGTGCAGCAATGTTGTTATCCCCAACATCGGAGATGCACCATGTTTGGATAGGCAAGGGCGGCCAGATGTGCAACTTCTTCCTCACAGGAGTGCTGGCTGCGCAGACAAGGAACAGATTTAGACGGTTTGGTGATGCGAACACAAGGCATCGCCATCTTCGGCATACGTGTACCAGCGCTTGCCATTTCATTGACGGCTGCCGGTGACCTATCGCCGTCTGAAAGTTTGACCCTTGGTTGAAAAAATGGAAGATGTCTAGGAGGACATCATCGGGGAGCGTTCCGATTGTCACAAGAGGTAGACCACCCAGGCAAGTGGTTGTTGTGGGAACCTTCTCTTTACGTCTTCGATAACCTTCAACACGCCTTTCCGTATTGCAGATCCTAGTAGGCCCATCCACCTGGACTGGAGAGATGACAGAGGCTGGATGGTGGGCGATACTAACGCCCTTTGATTGAGATTTTGGCTAATGGGCGTTCGACGGGCTTTCGGAGAGTGCCTGATTAGGATCGATTAGGTTTAGCAAGTACTAAGCCGGATACTTTTACGCTTACACAAATGGGAACCCGTTCAGGCTTTCGTTCGACGATCTTATCAGGGCTTTTAGAACAGAAGGTGTGACAATCTGGGCGGTGAGATTTTAGCAGACTTACAATACAGTATATATTACTGACGGAGAGGCTGTGCTTTGGATCTGATGGAATCTCAAACTTGAACCTGGTTCTGGTTTCCTTTTGCGACGAGTGTATGATCGATTTGAAGTGTATTGAGTAATCCTTGATGTATCAGAAACAAGTAGCAGCACACCTCAGGCGAGCGCTGTGCTCGTTCATTCTAGTGGTGTTCCGGCCCAGATTGCCCTGAGACGGCTTTGGCTTTCTCAGATTGTAGGCCAGGCCAAAGCCATCACTCAGTACTCAGGGCTTGGTCCGGCCTAGGCCGCGACTTGGGTATGACTGATGGTCAGCTACTTCTGCCACCTTTAGTCTCAGAAATCACCCACCAACATACCGGTATGTGATACGCCGCGTGTCAACGCGTCTGGGCCCTCTCACAAAATGTCGTAGTTGCGCGTGGTCAAGGTCAGTGAGAAATTTGATGGCGCGTCAAATCGCGTCAAAGACATTTCTGTGAGCCTCGATCACTATTTCCAAAAAAGGTCTGACCCTCGCCTGACTTGACTTAGCCTCGTGACCAGCTCTATATGTAGCGAGAGTTCCCTGTCTCGCGAGAGACGGTCACCGGTCTACCCTTGACTAGCTTGACGCGACGGTTCTGACCCCAGGTCACGCTGACATGTAAAATACTGGTTTCTCACGCTGCAAGTGCGAACATGTATTGACCATCTCCTGCTCCATCATGATAGTGCATCATAATCATACTCCCACTTCAAGACGGATCCAGCTTTCGTATAGTCACGCGGCCATTACACGCTGTCAAAACAGGTAGTCAATCGGTGTCAAGATTTTCGACACCAGCAATCGAATATCACTTCAAGGGTGTGTTGCCACGGCTCGGCTTGGAAATCGCTCATCATTCGCTCCTTCACACTTACCTTATTGCGTCGCCTTTCGCCTTTTTTCTTACAGCCCGAGTTGTGGCCCCAACGTACGCTGTGAAAACGGACTCTGATTACTTGGATACCTGCTATCCTACAATTCTCGAAACGCTCCGCTCTGTCATCACCTCTGAGTTCTCGTCATTTCACCGCGCACTCCTAGGTTCTGGAATACCACTAGCTAGATCCGCTTAGAGAGGATATACGGAGTGCTGAAATGACTTACCTTATCCAATGATGATGTTAACATGGAGGTTATTGCCTTCAGCCACACGGTAGTTGAACGCAAAGTTACGACGCTTCGTATTTTTGACCTCGTACGACACCAGCAGCCTCTCCCTCTGCTTCTCACGGGAAGTGTTTTTGTCACTGTAGTATTCTGGGGTAATGATAACGCCAGTCTGATCGTTGGTCAGGTTTGTGACAATGTCGCCCCATCGCTTGTAGTCGTGGACACCCAACGTGATGATGAAATTTTCCCCAGTGTCGGACATGAAACGAAGGGAGCCGGATGAGCCGTTGCCGCCCATAGTGAGTACATGAGCGCCGTCAACTTCACCCCAGCTTCCCCAGTTCCAAACCGTCTTCTCGACGATGTGGAAGAATGCGTCTTGATTGGTTTGGTAGACCCGAGCCGTAATTGTGTAACCCATTCGGGCCATTCTGTGGCAATTAGTGAGAATTGACGAGAAAATGTGTGAAAGTTGAGTCTATCAGATAATACGGACAGAGACAAAATCATGAGTAGGCCCTGGAGGGCATCGGAGATAGGACATACTGCTCAAGAGTATCAACGTTCTCAACCCCAAACCACATATAATACCTAAACCACATATATATATAATTTCCATAAGGGCCTGTTCGAATGACAGGCTTGGGAAACCTGGGCCCGCCAAAATCAAAACCTACGGTTTTAAAACCCGGCGTTTGATTGCCGAGCCCAAGAAGGGGAGCGTTCGGTACTGTACTGTACTGTAGCAAGCCGCAGGTTTCCCAAGCCTGTCACCCGAACAGGCCCTAATGTCACAGTTTAACAATGAGCTGATGACCAAATGTCATCCCACTGATGGCGATCGGCCAGAACCAATTCTTGAATTCATGGTGGTGAATGTCCCGTAAATTCTCAACTCGGCCATCATGCGTACACTTTGAGGAAAAATAATTATTAATTTGATGCATTCAAGATCCCGTCTATTCGAAGGATTGTACACTACTACCTCCATGTACCATGCACGCCATATCACGCGTACGCAGCTTGAGATGACGTCTCCGACTTGGAGAACCCGTATTGCTCACCCTTGACAAACGCACGCGTACACTGTGCCATTGTCACCGACCTGGAGGTCCCAACATGTATATGATTAGCTTCGGACGCAGTATGGGGAGTAAGGTGTACGAACGCGCGTGAGATGGGGTCCGTTTGGTAAAAGTTCGCTATTGGGTTGCGGAACAAACCACCGCTTACTTTCGCAGACGCGGTATGTGCTATGAGCGTCCGGAGCCCTGCGAGCGCGATATCCGTTGACGTATGCTCTAATGTGCCATACCGGACGAGCGAAGGGGAGAGTTCCCACATGCGGTCCCGGAGAGCGAGTACATCATCGTATGGTAGCCTATTGTCTAAGACTTCCGACAATGCGCTGTGCACATCGTTACTGTCATATGATCAGGCACAACTTGGCATGATTACGCACCGAATAATTTTCCAGTCTTCACGAGCAGCACCTGGTGGAGGTACCGCGGCCCGCCCAATTTGTGAACGGCCCTCAGTGTTAATCCATGTCGTCGACTTTTCAGTGTACGCAGAACCAGGAAGGCATACATCCGCCAGCTGAGCTCCCAGGTCGCCGTGATGACCTTGGTAGACGACAAAAGCATCTCGGGGGATCGAAGCAGGTTTGATATCGTCTGCATTGAGGAGGTAGATAAACTTGGGTTTCGTCGCGGCGGCTTTCTTAGATGGAGCAAAGCCAATATCATATGCTGCAGCACGGGAGGCGGCCTAAAAATGGCCAGTGAGTAGCCGATGACAATAAAAGCTAGAAGGAATACCCGTTGGAGAACAGCAAAACCATTCCACTCGGGCGTGACAAGTTTGCTCTTATTCTTCTCAACAAACTTTGCCAATGCATTGTAAACTGCTGGCCCGTCCACATGCTCCCCGATCGCACTCCCAACAATAATTAGTGGTCGTCTGGCAGAGGCAAACTTCTTTGCAAACTCGCCCTTGCCCGCAATAAAGTCCGCTAAAGCCTTAGCGTCCGGTCCCAAGTAATCGTATCCGTACGTTGTGTCGACGCGCTCGCCAATCAAGCCGACCTCGAGGCCAGTGTGAATCCATGATTTGCGGATGCGGGAGTTAAGCACGGCCGCTTCATGACGCGGATTCGTGCCCACAAGCAAGATGACATCTGCATGCTCAACACCTGGGATGGTTGCGTTGAAAAGGTAATTTGACCGAATATCGAACCCAGAAATTGGAGGAGTATGACCACCTGACTGGTCTAGTATGGTGTTGTCTGAGCCCAGCCTGTTAACAAGATCCTTCAGGGCCACGAGCGATTCTGTATCCGCGAGGTGACCGGCGACAGCTTGAATCTCATCGCCTTTCGCACCAGACTTAGCAAACCCGGCAGCAATGGCTGCGAGAGCGTTCTCCCACGAGGCTGCAACAAATCGATCGCCTTGTTTTACAAGAGGCGTCGTGAGACGCTGGAACCTTAGGCCGTCGTAAGCATAACGTGTTTTGTCCGAGATCCATTCCTCATTGACATCGTCATTTGTGCGAGGTTGAATACGCATTACTTGCACGCCACGTGAGTCGACGCGGATGTTGGAACCAACGGCATCGAG
The DNA here is from genome assembly GCA_003315875.1 of Lactifluus piperatus. Classification (NCBI taxonomy): domain Eukaryota; kingdom Fungi; phylum Basidiomycota; class Agaricomycetes; order Russulales; family Russulaceae; genus Lactifluus; species Lactifluus piperatus. The sequence continues at coordinate 11,501 of QFDX01005292.1, read as the reverse complement.
CGCGTCAATTGATTCGGTATTCTTAAGTTCCCACGGCCGTGCGTGGAATGCATATGGTTTACTCGTTAAAGCACCGACGGGACACAAGTCAACGATGTTGCCCGAGAGTTCCGAGTCCATGGTCTTCTCTACGTACATGCCGATTTGCATGTCGTTCCCACGGCCAGTGGTACCGAGCTCTTCAACACCGGCAACCTCATTAGCGAATCGGACGCATCGTGTGCATTGGATACATCGATTCATCGATGTCTTGACGAGAGGGCCAAGTTCTTTGTCCTCGACGGCGCGCTTGCCGGTGATCTCATGGAACCTTGACCGATCCGAACCGTACCTCATAGATTGGTCCTGGAGGTCGCATTCACCACCCTGATCACAAATCGGGCAGTCAAGAGGGTGATTGGCAAGAAGGAACTCCATGACGCCTTCTCTGGCGGATAAAGATCGGGTTTTTAGACTAGATTAGAAATCTGGTCAAAGGGGGGAATTACCTTGCTTCGTGGACTAAAGGTGTATTCGTGAATACCTTTGAACCAGGCATTGCAGGCATCGCACTATCGGCAGCTAATGACAAAAGGTATCGACCAAAAGGACCTGACATACCATGAGGCGACTGGTTTAGGTGAGCGCTCCACCTCGACCAGACACATTCTATGGATCATGAGAAAAGAATTCAAAAGTAAAGATACACTCCATGCTCACCGACAATTGCCCGCAATCGCAAGTCGGTCATGATAGCAAAACCTGAGTACATGTCCAAACGGTAAGCATTCTGTGTAATATCAAGGCGGAATTGTATGCACCGTGGAATTGCCGCACCAGCAGCTTCACAGGCCTGAATCAATGCGGAACCTACAAGGAGGATAACTGTTAGGGTCAGCACATGTTACAGGACAGGTATCACACCTTGAGGGACTGTGACCTCTTTGCCATCAACAGTGAGTGTAATATCCGCCTTGCGCGTAGAAGTTGAGGCGAATGATCGGCGGTCTTTCGATTCCAACGCGTAGATGATCAATCCATATGCAAAATTAAAAAGGCGAGTAGACAAACGGTTGTTCTGACAGTCTGAGCAGGCCAACCGAGAGAGCCAGCCATTCGATGCTGACCTCGACGCGGCCGACACCAGCCTGAGCATGCTATAAGTTGAGAAAATAAAAAGAAAAATGTGGCGAGCGACGCTGAGGGTGCCTAGGGCCCTTAAGAGGAAAGGCACTGTGCTCTGTAGCCGTCGTCGACGTCGAACGCAATGATGAAGAGGACTCGTCGAGCGACAACCAAGGGTCGGGTACATTTCAAGCGGAGATTGTGTTTTTGACGGGTATTACCGAGCCAATCGAAATAGGTGAATAGCAAAGAGAAACTGAAACTGAATTATCCGCCACCCGATCCGCCACCCGTCAAAAGCTCGAGCTTGTTCGGTGGACGAGGGAAACACTCTTTGAAAGCAGACAACATGGACATCCTGCACGCTCAAATCATTGCTATTCAGAATCGCCTTTCATTTGTACAAGAGGATCCAATCGATTGGCGGGCTTATGTCCTCGTTTTCTCTTGGGGTATCTGCCTCTTCGAGTCCTACCTCCTGTACGTCCTGCTCGTCCTTTTTTTTCCCCTTTCAAGTTGACCCTACCGATTGAAAATCTTTTTTACATAGCCTACGCCAGTATCCCCTTTACTCGAAATCAGCCCCACCCGCTATCCTGTCAGAACACTTTACACCTGAGGCATTTGAAAAATCACAAAAATATGGAAAACACAAAGCCAAGTTCTCCATTGTCTCAGGATTGTACAGGCAGTTCATCGACACTCTTCAACTCGCATCGGGCGTTTACTATCCATGGGCATGGAAAATTTCTGGCAAACTGATAGGATTGGCAGGATATGGTGCAGAGTATCAGGTATAGCTTAAACAACTTGCTCAGACCGTTCTTTGATCCTACTTCCTCGTAGATCTCCCAGTCAGTTGTGTTTGTCCTTCTCTTGACATTCTTTTCCACCCTTCCAACCTTGCCTCTTGGCCTGTATCAAACCTTCGTCCTTGAGGAGCAGCATGGTTTCAATAAGACCACACTCTCCCTCTACTTTACCGACATGCTGAAAGGCTGGGCTCTGGGCATTGTCCTTGGTGCTCCCCTTCTTTCCGCCTTCCTCTATGTTTTTGAGTGGGCTGGCGACCGTTTCGTACCTTGGCTCATGATGCTCCTGTGAGTTCACCATGTTCCCTTACTCTGACCCAAACTTACATTCTCTCTAGGCTTATCTTTCAACTTTCGATGGTTATCCTCTACCCAACCATCATTCAACCTCTCTTTAACAAGCTTTCGCCCCTTCCGGAAGGCGAACTCCGGACTCGCATCGAGGCGCTCGCATCTAAGCTCAAGTTTCCTCTTAAGCACCTCTACGAGATCGATGGATCGAAACGTAGCTCACATTCTAATGCATACTTCTTTGGCCTTCCCTGGGTATGGTGCCTCTTAGGGTTATTATAACACTGGTTCACTTTTTTGTCAGAGCAAACATATTGTCATCTTTGACACCTTGATTAAGCAATCTAAACCCGAGGAGGTCGAAGCCGTTCTCGCCCACGAGCTTGGGCACTGGTATTATCTTCACCCCACGAAAATCCTTCTAGTGTCGCAACTCCACCTCTTTACTATCCTCGCTCTCTTCCCGGCTTTTCTCAACGCGCCCCCACTTCTTCGCTCTTTCGGCTTCTCCGAGTCTGTAGCTGCGCGCCCGCCCCCGATTATCGCGTTTCTCCTTTATCAGGCATGGCCTTTCTTCACTTTCCTTGAATTAAAAAACTAATTTCATGCACGGCCTCAGATGTTGTTAACACCCCTTGAATCCGTCGTCGGGATGGCTCTGAACGCTATTTCGCGCCGCTTCGAGTACCAGGCGGACCGTTTCGCTTGCGATCTTCCGGCAATCCTTCATGTCGAGTCTGCGGCGGATAAGGAAGCGATGAAAGACATGGGCACACGCCTCGGGCGCGCTCTAGTCAGTTTGCATGTGGAAAACCTGTCAACAGTCTGGGTCGATTGGCTGTACTCCGCATATCACCACAGCCACCCGACACTGACGGAGCGGCTTAAGGCTCTGGGAGAATATGGTGGTGAAGGGCTCGGGAAGACTGACATAAAGAAAGAGTAGAGGCCTGGATTGTTGTGGATATGGTTACTTCGTTCCCTTGCAAGCTTCGGTACGTGCCTTATGTACGAGAGCGAGCAATCTCGCCCCCCTGCTTTCGGCACGCACTTCAACTTGTATATACTATTCTGCTAGCACACCTAGATAGATGTCTCTGGGATATGTACGTGTCGTGGTTCGAGCGCCGCTCAGTTTGGATTTATACCACTGCGTTGATTGTCATTGTCTGAGTGTGCCATGGCGAGAGCCTTGGCAGCACGCCGTTTCTCGGCCCACTCTCGAGCCTTGGCCCGACGGACCTCTTGCACCGTGCGTACTGTTAGCTCTTCAGGTTCGGCTTCATCCCGGACGTCCTCATCACGCGCAGCCGAAACTGCTCCCATAGGCACAAGCACATGCTCAGCGACACCCCCTTCACTTGCGCATTTGTCCGTAACCTCTTCTCCATCATCATCCTCGCTCTCACTCCCATACCCCGTCAGTCCCCCAAGCGCCCCCGCGCTCTGCGTCTCTCGCTCCGCGAGCACATCACGACGCGCATCCGCCTGTGCCCGCGCCCACGCTCGGCCCCAACGACCACGTAGGAAAGCAAAGCGGGGGTCAGCACCGTGATGAGCGAGTATACGCGCGCGGAGCTGTGCGTCGTTAGTCGCGCGTGCGATATGAGCTGCTGAGCGGCTCATGAGCTCCATCTGCGCCGCGTCTGGCTCTTCGTCGCTGCCGCCCCATGGGTCTGATTCCCTTTGCGCGTCGGGATCGGCGTCGGGGGAGAGGGCGCGCAGACGCGCGGTGCGTAGCTCGTCGAGGTATTTTAGACGTTTTGTGCGATGGAGGTCGGCGGTCTCTGTTGGGGTGAGAAAGAAGGTGTCTTCGGAGTCGGAGGGGAGGTCGGACCATCCATCTGGTGAGTTTGGTCTGCCTTGTGGAGGTCCTCCGATGGTGGCGGTTGTGGGAGAGTCGGGGGAGATGGTGGGGAGGGCATCTAGGAGAAGGCGTGCATCGTATCTGTGCGTAGATGGCGATGCGTGAGCGTAAGATGTACAGTGAAAGCGAGGACGACGCGGAAAAAAAATACCGAAGGACATTCCAGTGTAGGCATTACGATCATCGTGCGCCGTTCCATAGATTCGTTCGTTCAACGGACAACCACACTGCAGCGGGGCTTACGAACCCACAAAGAGCTCGATACTCATAGACCGATGGATGGCACGGCAGGGATTTGGTTCGATAACATGGAAAACCACATACCTGTCTACCCATACGTCGCCTCTCTCAGAACCGTCGCCTGCTCCATTGCTCCATTCCCATTTTAATAAACCATCACCAATACGCGAACCCCCTTTTCCATCAACGTTTATGCCAACCTCGAGTGAATCTGCGGTACGCGCTGCCTGCGGACCCCGAATGATGTCTGCCTCGTGTGCAACGATGAAAAACGTAGGATCGGCACGCGGTGACAATGGGCTGTCTGGCTGGTCGTATTGACTGTTGCAAGTGTCCGATCGTTGTCGATATTTACGTTTGCGGTGAGACATGAGCGGCGTCTGGATAAGATATGGGTTTAACACATTGCAAAGACCTGCCAAGCGCCACACCAAGACTCTAACTAACTTATCTCGCCTTCATATATATGAGGCTTTCGCAGACGTAGCTAGGCCTCATCTCTGAATCAGCTTAGCGTCGACTTGATAGTTTTGCGATACAGAAGGTATCGTAGTATAAGAGTGTGTCTAAATATCCTAGCTAAGGACTCAAATATGCTAAGTTTTTGACATGCATGTCTGTATGGATTGTCAGTTATTATAAGTTACCGTTAGCCATTTGTGGCTTGCTACACCTCCGACTTGGGACAGCGGCTACGGCAATGACACTCAGTATCATTTGTCGCGACAGATGTACATTTTCATGATGGCACAATTGACTTTTCTATCCAAGGCTTATCTTGTTGGCATAGAAGATTCACTTCCATCTGCACTCATCCTTGATTACACTTATGCAACACCATAAGTGTAATCAAGGATGAGTGCAGGTGGATGTGAATCTTCTGTGCCACAGTTGTATTGGTAATTGAACTTATAACCTAATACTTTTGTCGGGTCGTTCATTTTTACCATGTGCCTCCGAGGGGGAAAATTCTTCATCAGTAGAGTCAAGGAATTGGTATTTTCATATAAAAAAAACAGTCTGCAGACCACCAGTAAAAAAAAGGTAAGAACGGACTTTGGGGGCGAGAAGTAGGGCTCGTAAGTACCACTGTACCAGAGGGCACAGAGAATAAAAAGATACAGGACTATGTCGTACAAGAGATATGGACTTTCGCTAGAAGACTAGAGAATGTTCCAACATTACTTCTGCTTAACAACCGCTTCATGATCGCTCGATGATCCATGTTATAACCTACCACGGCAAAAAGTCAACACTTTGGACATTAAAACGGGACAGAAACTCAAGTGCCTATAATTTCGATCGAAGATCGGACCCGTCGATGTCCTCTGATGGATCACGATTTTGGAGGTTGCGGAGGACTTGTGACTTCGCCATGGGCCTGTGACGATGATTGTAGAGGGGAAAGGGGAAGTACAGAGCCTGAAGCGGAGTGGGTCTGTGGAGAATCCAGTGAGGCAACTAGTGAATGTTCCTCTGCAGTAATTGCGTGGCTATGGGTGGGCCGATGGGTAAATTGGTCTGTGGATGAGATGCCAGTAGTATTTGCGCTGGCAGCGGTAGCTATATCTTGGGAAGCGAGATGGAGATGGCAGTCTTTAGGAGGCGTCGAAGCAGGGTCGGGAAAAGGAGACTCGAATTGTATAATATGATGCGTCGCACGGGGGACATCACCGGGTAACGATTCAGAGTAGTCGACAGAACCAAGAGTGGTATGGCCTGGGACGAACGAGTGCGAGAGAGGAGCGGCGGTAGTGCTATCATAATGTGAGACAGGGGAGTATGTGGTAGGAGGGGTATAATGGTTCTCGTCGACTCCCTCATGCGTTAAGGAAGTCGACTCTGGGCTATGGCCATCGGGATTAGCGTCGGGCATGGGTGTTTCGGTCGGGTTATTGTCGATGTCTTGAGTTAAAGCGTAGTAAAAGTCGTCAAAATTGGGAATATTTTCACGGATCGCCGTGTGCACTCTGCTGTTCGATGCTCCAATCTCATCCCACAAGGCAACCAAGTCGTGCTGCAGTCCAGGAAGCGTATTTCGTATGTCAAAATTGCAAAGCGATGGCAATACTCTGCATGACACGTGAGCCACATCTTCGTTGCCCTCGGAAGAGGCGCGAAGGATCTGACGAATAATGTGGATCAAATTGGCCAACAGCAAGCTATCAATGCCATGTTCAAGGTAGCCACGAATGACACGGTCCGATTTGCCTAATTGCTCCGCAGCGAGCGCAATCCAATGGTCATCGGTGACCTGCAGGTTTGCGATGATGCCGGCAATAATACTTTGTGCGCACAAACCAGTCTCCACGTTGGTTTTATTACATTGACTCCTCAGGTGTTGCACCATTTCAACGGACCGTAGTACCTCATGTCGATCCAAAGGGAATATATCATCTAGGATTGACGACGCCACGTCGGAGAGTCGCGCAACATCAACGACCTTTACGCAGATAACAAGTCTCCGCAACTTCTCCAAGTTAGAGAAACCATTAAACGACCATGTATGTTCCAGGAATTTGCTCAAAGCCGACGACAGCCTCCCCTCTCTCAGGTTTGCGAGACTGCAAAGGGGGTCTTTGACGAGTGTTGAACCACAAAAACCAGGGATACCCTCGAAGAATAGTGCCAGCTCGTGGTCCCTGACTAGAGTATCGAACATCTCCGTCAAGACGACGCCGTCGAGTTTCGATGCCCCTTCTTGAATAGCTTCCTCGCTTAATCTATCCATTTCCGATACCAACCCTAACCATAAGGAGAGCGGTGTAAAGCGTAGGGTTTCGCGTTGTAGATATCCCGAGAACGTCCTTTTGGAATAGTCCAAGACCGTGGCAACCATGGCCAGACCTACGAAGTCGAAGACCGTGATATTGATTTGGCGGAGATATATGAAAAGGCCAGCAAAGAAGAAGAGCAGCGCAATATGTGTCCTGGCTTGCAATGAGGAAACGACGCGGGAGATGTCACTCTTGCTATGGCTGTGAGCATAGTATGCGCGGGTCCGCGCTCGCTCATGTGGACTGTCTCGTGGTGATTGTGTGATTCTGATGTACCGACGAGCCCATTGCTGCACAGAAATAGCTTCCATAGCACAGGAAAGATTCGTCACCAGGCTCCAGAACCATAAAACGTTGACCCAAGTTACATATCTCTGTGAGTGGAAGGGCTGTGGCTTGGCTGGGGTGGGAGATATGGATGTGTGAGATGCGTTTGAGTTAAGAAGGACTTGAAGTTCATAGATCTCTTTGAGATAGAATTCGGACGTATCCTGTGGGCCTGGCTTGAGATCCAGGACGGTCACCGCGAGTAATGCCGCTAGTGCGGCAGAGAACAGTCCGGTCTATAAGTCTTGCCTTTTATATGAAGTGTAGATAGAACGCAAGACAAGAACTTACGAAGATGATCGTGGATTCGGCCTCACTTTTCCAGCTTTCGACCATCTTATTGTCCTCCTCTTCGGTCCTCTTCTGGTACATGAGGAAGAGAGGCCCCGAACTGTCATCAAACGCGGTCTGTTGACTCTGACGTTGCGTCGTCTGAGACGGGTTGGGGAGAACATCTAGCATATATGTGGAAGAAAGATGTGAGGGATGAGGCCTATGAGGTCGAGGGGGGGGAGGGTGATATACCTGCCACTGGGTCGTTCCCCGCCTGAGCTACGCTGACAAGAGTGTCACCGGGATTCGTCATTAAAATAGTTGCGTGCTATGGGTCTTCCAACGTGTGACAAAGGTCTTTATAGAAATCGAACAACCCATGTTGGGTATAATGAAGCGCCACCTCAGAAAATCACCTATCATGATGTTGATCATTCACATGTTCACATTACGGCCCCCGCCGCCGCAAATTGTCGAGTTATTGCTTTATATCTCCATTCCAAGCTGTACAGCCTCAAACTGGGGTCACAACTGGCTCTGGTATTCTGTCATTTGGTTGGGCGCTCCTACGAATCACGTTGCTTGCAAGGTTTCTTACAACCCGTAGGGTATGAAGCCATAACCCAGATAGATCTCCACGGGTACACCAAGTTTCCAATCCAATTCCCCGAGACAAGTCAGGTACTTTCACTGCAAAGTTTGATGTATCGCTATTCACAAACTGTTCAAGACGAAGGACGATGCTACGCATACAAGCGTTGAGCAGCCTCACCTCAACACTTACCCCAGTTCAGAGCAGCCAAAGATGAGGACGCCATAGGTTACCAAGGCGTTGCAGCTCTTCCCAGCTTCGGCGATCCGGACGCGCCCGAGAATCAGGTGATCGCCCTCATACGAGACACCTACATTCTTGAGGCAGGGAAACAACCGTGATGTCGATGGTCGCTGCGTGCATATTGTGGGCCAAGCCTTGCCTAGCTTGCCTGGCTATTGAACGATTGGTAGAGACGATGACAACGACAACACCATTCGTTTCAAGGCTGGTGCAGTCATCTTTGTCCTACGTGGACATCGGAGAACCCCCCATACAGATTATGTGCTACCAGATGTAGGGAAGGATAGACAGCGACAGGTAGTAGGGGTGTGGCGCCTAACCTTGTAGCTACCAACTGAAGTGAACAGCTATTCAGAACGCACAAAACATAATCCACGATCTCTAGCTTATTTGCCTCGTTCAACTCGATGCATTGTATTTCATAAAACCTGCCTTGGGAACCAGTGTCGGTACCACATTACGTAGCAGGAGCGCATGATACGAATGAAGCTCAACAGTCCAACACAGGGAGCTGATAGTGACCAAAAGGAACAAGGGAAAATGACACCCAAACAATGAGCGTAAGAAGGAGTGATGCGTTAGAGTACCCTTTCAAGCTGTGGACAGCGACAGGATGACCAGACCACCGAAGCTTCAAGTTAGATCTTAGGTCAAGATGGTTCGTCATTCTCTAGGTAAAGATGGTTCAGAGTATCCAGTGCAGGTAACACCGTTAGTGTCCCGTCTTCTTTGGACTCTTCAAGCACAGACAGAATGAGGCCGAGGGGAGGACAATGGGTTTGAGCGGAGGTGGATTTTGGGTTGTTCGAGGAGAATCCGGGGATTCAAAACCGATGAAAAGGGTGCGGAGCCTCGTCAATGCAGACGGGCCTGTGACCATCGCTTCGGGTGTCATATAACCGTTATTCGGTATCATCCAGATAAAGAGATCGAGAAGGTAACTGGTGGACAAAAAAAGTTGAGGTACTGTCGGAATTGGTATGCCCACCAAATCAAGGGACTCTAGGCGGGGGACGGATCCACCTAGAAACCTGTCGAGAACAATTGGCGGAGTCGTACCATCCGAATCCAATCGAAGATAAAGATACGTCAGTATAGGGAATGGTTCCTGCATCGCTGCGGCGAATTGCTCCAATTGTGAGCTTCTAAGATTGACAAAAATCCAATGTACGCGATCATGTTGCTCGAGTGCAGCAATGATGTTATCCCCAGCATTGAGGGAGCGCGACCATACTAGGATAGGCAAGGGCGGCCAGATATCCAACATCTCCCTCACAGGAGTGCTGTCCGTACAGACCAGGAACAGATTGAGGTGGTTTGGTGATGCAAGGACGACAGATCGCCATCTTTGGCATACGTGCACCAGCGTATACCACGCAGGAGGCGGCATGCTCGACTTAGATATCCATTCAAACATATAGTCTGTTTGTCCCACTGTGCAGAAACCGAAGATTTCTAGAAGAACATCAATTGGGAGCGTGTCAATTGACATATGGCCTGAACCTCGGCAGATAAGTGATCGTTTCGGGCACTATGCATTCATTAGACGTACCCTTCTTTTTACGAGCTCGATTCCTTCCGGTAACGTTCGACACGCCTCTATGTACCGCAGATGTTGAAAATGGGACCCGAAAGACTCCAGAGGCTGGATGCCAGTGGTGGGCGATACTGAATTGGGAGCTTGGGTGATATGCACCTGATTAGGAATTGTTAGGCAAAAAGTCAGGCATTCCTTTCGACGTACTTATGTGGGTATGGTCGAACAGAAGTGGGAAAAACTTGGTGGAGGGAATTTTGGGCGACTTAATATGATTGATGGAGAGGTGGTGCTTCTGGACTGCGGATGATGTTTGCTTGATGGCCATATACGCGCACGGCTGTGCATGTCACCTTTTTAAACCATTAGTCAATCGCAGCTGCCATTCCAGTAGCGGTGATGACAAAAACCAGTTGCATAGTTTGATCTGCCTATCTAGGAGTAGAGAACATATTTGATGCTTTTTATCTATGTATCCGTACAGCGCTTACCTGGGGCTTGTTTTGACAAGGGCCGCGAGGGCGTTGCCATTGCGCGTAGGCACATAACCTACACCAACTCTGTTACTTACGTGATATGCTTACCCACACCGAGGCACTTTTTACTGATACTTGTAAATCCCTGAATTCCCTTAACCGTGGGCTGAGAGAAGAGGATCATTGGGAAAATGATGTCGAATAACTTTCTACATCTAGAATAGCAAGAAGGTGCTACCTAACATTGTCTCGGACTCTGCGTGGATGCTACAGTTCTAGACTTTACAGTGAGCCCCGCAGGCCGTGATGGATAACAGAATGAGAAACCGTGATTTGAAGAGCAGAGCAAAACGTGGTAGTACGTACAGTACAATAAAGTAACTAGCTTTCAACAGTGTTTGTACATGTGTTGCATCATTCCCACGGCTGCCAAAACATCCTCACTGTCACCCAACACCCAACCATGTCTTGGATGAAGCAGATGACGTCGCTGACACTTCGGACGAATATATGTGCGACATCTCGGCTCGTCTCTCTTCAAAGGTGCTTATCGGAGAGGCGCTTCCGTGTTCAATGGATTGGTGGGATCAGCTTTATGCTCTTTGTCCAACACACATTGATTGATAGTTGCTCCAGGCCGTGCCGCAAGTAGTTCACCTGTGTCTGCGGTGAACGTGAACGAGTACTTCATTCCCGAGAAAGTGGATGACATGTCCCCCTTGGCCACGACGTCTACGCGACCCTCATATTCTTCCCGGCCCATTCCTGAACCAGGAAGCTCCCCCCGCGCTCAAAGGTTCGACCAGACATTAAAATTTCTTTCCGCTCACATCGGTCGAGTCCGTTCCAAGAAAAGGTCACAACAAGTTCGCTCCAGTGCCTGGATTTATCTCTTTGATCTTGCCACGTGCCCAGAACAGCTCCAACGCGCCTCGAGCAAGTTTTCGGAGTTCGTCGAGGGT
>QFDX01005221.1:0-11730 GCA_003315875.1 Lactifluus piperatus | reverse complement strand
AATGAACACGATGGTATTGGAGGACAACCCCATGGCGAGGACATCTGAGGCGGCGACAAGGGCAACGAGTGGCGCAGGGAGTGTATACTGGACTCGGCCAATGTCAAATATTGGAGCGAGGGTCTGTGGGGGACCAGAATGCTGATTATCACTCTATTGACCAAGGTCAGGTAGGGATAGCGGGTGAACTGTGGGCACGCACAATACCGATCTCGTTCTCTTGCGCACTCTCGTGGCCATGTGATGAGGGCTCGAACCCTTCATAGCGCATAGGGGGTGGCGCCCCAGTTCGATGTGTGATGCCACTGGGGGCCGTTGCAGCATGCTCGACGTCTATAGAATGTTTATGTTTCTCTTCAATTCCAGAGGACACCTTCTTATAGGTATAACTCACAGTCATCAAACATGGTCACGACACGGTAGCTCTTCGTGCTTAACTTGACTTGAAGCTTGAACTGCTTGAAGGCAAGTACGCGGCGCGGAAAGCATTCTATCACGTGACGTTCACCTATTCTGGTTGATGACGTCAGACGGCCGCATGAGTCCCTCTCACGCTGTACCTCGAATGTGTAGACTTCCTCCCTATGCTCTGCCCTCCGACGAGGACAGTGACATAGCGCGTCCGTTTAATTGGTTTTTCCTGGTAAATGAAGACATCGTTGATCACCTCCAGTTGATTAAAGACATCTTTTCATTAAGAGTCTGTTCGGCCACAATTTTGATGATCGAAATTTGAGAATTTGAGAATTTGATGGCAAACTCGGCAGCCGGACCGCGGTGTCCGCCTCTCCTTCACTGCACTCGTTACCTTCATTTCTTCACTTTATTCTACTTATTCTATGCCTAAGAAGTTGGATAAAGTTGGATAAAGCATGGGGCATCTGTTGCAAGCCATTTCCGCATGTCAGCTGGGATGCTGTGCACACCTACATTGACCTGAGCACCCTGTGATACCACATCTTTTGAATCTCTGTGTCCCATTCCTCACAGCTCAATAATACTCATTCTTTGCATCAGAGGACAATGTGGTGATGGTGTGGCAGCCGACTATGCACGTCTGGGCTGGAGAGGAGGTACAAGTTGAGGAGAAACAGTCAGAAACAGAGCCGATGGAGGGTGTCAAAGTCAGTCGCACTGGCATCTGCATCCAGGGTGGCACGCACTACTGAGAGCGGGATGCAAAGCATGCCCATGAGTGGGAGCCCAAGTGTATCGGGAGGGGATATGGACGAGAGCTGACATTATGGAAGGACAACGCCTACTAAATAAAGGAGTGTGCTCACAAAGGCGATATGAACATGGTAGCAGTTGCATCAATGGCAGGCAAATAATAATAATCGTGGTGAGGGACTGGCTGAAAGTGAATACATCACCTGCATGCAGAACTCATGGCGTAGATACGATACAAGCCGAATGCAAATATGTGTCTTGTGCTCAGAGGAAAAGAAGTCTAATGGCCTCAAAGAAAACTGCGACGTGTGAACGACACGAGAGGATGCGCCCGATGCACCTCCTCCCACGGCCCGGCTGCCGAGCAAATTCTAAATTTCGATAATTTCAATCATCAAAATTGCGGCCGAACGGACTCTAAAAGAAAAGGACGAAGACAAGACAATTACGTTCGAACCCCGTGATCCTACAATGCGTCGGACAAATTTCGGTGCATAACTTCTGGTTCCACCCCTGCGGTGGGTGGTCGGGACCGAGGTCCCAGTAGCAATTGGGAGAAAAGACGCTCTTTGAAAAGCCAAGGCCGAGGTGCATATCGCCGCTGCGCCCCATCTGGTGCTAACTCCGCTTTCGCGACGTTGTTGCATTCAAATCAGGAATGCAATTATGCAGCCGGCGCTTCCCGCCTTCAAGATGAGCGATTCCGTCAGTAGCAACCTGGTAAGTCATAACAAATTCGTGTGCGTTGCGCCATCGTTTAGGTACCACGTACTGTTTCGCTTGCGAATGTCCTCACTTACTTTTAAAGCAGAAAAACAAAACGTCTGCTGGTGGCGCAGCAGAGAGCGACGACTACGGCAATACTTATGGCACTACTCCTCGATGCACTTTACTGTGCGCACATTTCTCTCTGGTGTCCAAAGCGCCGACCCACTCTTCTCTCTCGAGAAGTAACCTGCAAATCCCTGGTTGCATCAGTGGCCTTAGAGGGGCTCATTGACAAGGGTGAGAATTTCTACAATTCTCTTTCGGCCATCAACATGCGGCAGAAGTCTATTTCCGCATGGTGTTATGAAGAAATTCTGTCCAACGTTTTTCTTTACATCCTACTGTATTGTTATAAAACTTCCTGGTTCTTTCAAGTTCTTGTTGTTGGCACCTTGACCAATCTCAAACTAACATGTTACAGACTCCAATCGTGTCACCATCAGTGTGATCTGATTTCCGATGCTATTGACAGTGGACATAAAGGGCTATCACCGGAGTACAAATCCAGATAGCGCATGTTAATCGTCCGTCCCCGCTTCCCTGTGTCTTGCATCGTATCACTTAATACTTGCCTTAGTTCTTGAATACGATCAATCTACCTCCTGATTCCGAACGACACACCTGACCTTATTGAAATGGCCGCCCCGGGGACGGATGCAGAACTGATGAGGCGTTTCAAATTAGCCCAAAATCAAAACACACCTGTACTTCGTCCTTGTTCGGAAATCTGGGTCTTTGTTTCCCAATACGCTTCTTCGGCCTCTTTCTCTCTCCCGTTGTCTTGTTGACAAATTAAAACTTCCCCCGCAGAGATCGAGAAATTCACTTATAGGTAGATGCCGTCTGTCCTTGACTCCCTGGTAGAGTGAACATGTTCATTGGAGCAATATGATACTTCCACTGGTAGATATCCCTAAGTGACGTATCCCTACGCCCTTGTCTATCTATTATTGGTCATCTGTGCGACGAGTGCATCCTGCGCCCCGTGTCCTGCATATGTTGCTCTTCCATGTGGCTGCTATTCCGTTGGCTACTGTCCGCGGGCAACCGCTACTGTGCGACTGGCTCCCGACCCGTTTCACCTGGCGCCTGCCGTGATATCGGTGGCTTCTCAGTCACTGCGCGAGTTGTGAACTTCTTAAAACGCGGGGGGTGAGGCGCGCGAAGCGATGGAGTGCGCTGCTCCTACATCAATTTGTCGTTCCACGATTCACAAAAGCCGCTCCGGATGCGTACGCATTCAAGCCATCTTTGCGTGAGTGGCGCATCTAAATTGGGTGTCACCGACGGAACTGGAGATCGAACAGGAGGGGAGGATGCTACCGGTTCCGTGTACTCCCCGGACTGGAAGCCACGTCTCGTGGTTGGATGGAGAGGACGGCCTTGTCCCGGTAGGCGACATGTGGCATATGCGGTAGCGGGGGAGGGTGAGTTCGTGCAGAAAGACTCGTGTTGCATCGACATGCGCTGGGATCGCGCGAGTCGAGTCGAATTGAGGCCTCAGCATTGGGAATACAACAATTTTCTTCTCCCATTCATGCGCGAGTCAGTTGAGCACAGCCCATTCAGAAAGGGGAGAGCAAGAACCGCCAATCCCTCAATTCCTTGCTTATTCCCTGCCGGATACAGCGCGCGCCGGAATGTGTGGGATGGGCCAGGGGATGAGATGGCTCGAGCAGGTGGTTCGATAGCTAAAAATGAAAGACAAATGTAGCGGATGCTCACGAAAGCAGCCACTATACCTACTACTGTAGGCTATGAGTCCCCATAACGACAAAGCAACGAGTCGACGACGAAAAGTTTGTCCACACGGAGATACACTTCACAAGTGAGACTTAACATGCTTAACACTTGGGCAGGGACACTTGTAGAGGATATTGAACGTGTATTACTTCCTCTTACTACTACTTTTTCGAACAATCTTCTCAAATCACAGACAGATCAATTTAAACTGGAGCTGTCAATCATACTGCTAACTACTACAGTTATTCGGTTTATCCCTATCCCTCTACCAGCTCGACGGGCCAAACTGCCCACTTCCAAGGACCTTCAAGTACGGTGTACCAGCGTAGTCCGCAGTCCTTGTGTACACTGTATTTCCCCACCATGCCTGAATCGTATGCAGCCCGATTGTCCCATTTTTCGGGTATTGCAGTGCGAAGAAGATGACAATCATACCGAAGGCATAACCTGCATCCAATCCACAGGACAACAGATCTGGAGAAACGGAAGAAAGGTCAGAAACGATGAGATCCGTGAAGGGCTTAGAAGGTAACTACAGTTGTACTTTAACCACCAGCCAGGGTTGCGGCGACGGATGATGCGGTTGAAGAGGAAGCAGATCGGCAACTGCGCCACGTAGACCAGAGGCGTACCAGGCGGAATGGATAAGATGCCACCGAGGATGACCGGAAAGTTGACATATCTAAGAAAAGTCATTTTATACTTCTTCTGGAGTACCCATTGGATAATTGGGGCAACAGCACCGGCCACGAAAAAGAAGACAAGGACGTAATACAGCTGACCATGCGAGAAGATGTGCTGTGGTCCAACAACACCCCACTATAGAAAAAACAGTTTTAAAACATTACTGTAACAAGTTACTCAGAACGGCAAAATAATAGTGACTTACAATGATAGACGCAGTGCCAAACGCATGCAGGAAAGGGCAGGTGAAGTTGTCTTTTTGATTAAGGCTGCAAAGATCATCGATATGAGAGAACATCCATTCCTGCACACCGAGCTGTACAGTGCCGCCGACGATAGTACCGACGATCTGGCAAAAGAATATCGACTTCGGTGGTATCTTCATGTAATGGCCAAGTTTCAAAGCATAGATGAATGATAACGCCTGATACATGGTGATGTAACCCCATGTCTTGAACATCATCATCGCAATTGGCCGGCCAGGAAGCGCATATCCAATGATTAGCTCCGTGATCATGTTGAGACCAAGTTCAATGTTTGTCGTTGCTTCGATCACTCCGATAGGGACAGTGAATACTAATCCTGAACACAACAATTTGAATTAGTGAGAATGCACTTAGATATATCTTGTAGACACACCGATGACGAGGGCAAACACGAAACCCCACACAGGAAGTTCCATATCCCAAATTTCGATGGTTATGACACCAAATACGAATGTGATCACTGCAAAACACGTTATATATTACAAGCATGCGTGGCTTCGGTGATTGCTGAACTCACCAAAAGTCAACATATACCACCAATCGGGGACCTCTTTGTAAACAGACATGAGGCGGGCGTGGACGTCCGGCTGATCCCGGAGCGAGCGCCGACTTTGAATCCAGATCGTCTTTCCGTTATACAGAACTGTGTGCACGACGAGAGCGGTAATTGCTGCGAACGAGAGACCATAAGTGACAGCAAATGACGCTGGGAGGAAGAGAGGGCTGTAAGCCTGGTATGCCTGCAAGTTGAAGGAGCCATCAGGATTGATGACGCGGGAAAGATTGTAAATGTTTCCTGTGTTGTCGAAAGCTTGGGAGGAGATCAATGGTAGGTAAGCGCTGTACCAAGTATTGGAATACTGCACGGATTTAATCAGATAGGTAGAGCGAAAGGAGAAGTGAGGGCTGACGTAGAGCATAGGGAGGAGAATCCAGTAGAAGAAGATGACGGAGAAGCCAACATTGGCAGCAGACCACCATGGGATGACCAAGGGAGAGCCAATGAAGGTGGTAAATTGACCCCAGTCAAATGTTAAGACACCCATACCAAGGCCATGAGTAACACCGAACAATTGGTTCATCTTGATGTTGTGAGGGGCGATCCAGCAGACCCACGAAAAGTAGGACAGTCCCGTGAAGAGATAAGATGGAAAGAAATCTGAGAGAACACGAGTTATGAGAAAGGAAAGATTGCCAAGGCGGGAAATGAATATATAAAAACTAACTGTATAAGAAGTAGCCGACGAAAACGTAGGTGAAGAACCGCACTCTGGAAATACCACCACTTGCATGAGTACCGGTTGTCTCATGGGAATGCAAAGTGTTCAAGATGGCGGCATAGGCAAGTATGTATGGCCAAATCATGGATGACGGCGCAACAAGGATGGGAGCACAAATTCCACCGATGGAGAACCCAATCAGCTGGGTCGACATGGTTAGCAACCACTGGTCTGTTTTGGTAAAGAAGATGATGAATATATGGAAATGGAAGGTTTCTATAAATGGGACGTACATATAAAGCTGGGGCGCTGATTGTAGAAGATCCTCTGGGCAGAAGCAATGTTAATCTAGAAGAGGTGTAATTGTTACTGCATAACATAGTTTGTCAAATTCGGTACCTACAGCATAAGGAGTTGGGCTACCGGCAATGGAAATAACCGTGACGATGACATGTTCTTTAATAGTGAATGGCCCAGGGTTGAGTGAGATGCCGACAAGTGAAACATTAGGCATGTAGCGAGCCCATGCCTTGCCGATGGGGAAACTAAGAAGCAGAGGGGCAATCTATTTGAAGGACTTCGATTAGCACAAGAAAAACCGTTTCAACGACAATCGAGTACGAGCCGGGGAGAATATAACTGAGGGGTATCTGAAATAAAAGAACATATTGACACCAGAGATAAGGATGGCGAAAGCGAGACCAACGACCCAAGCACGAAAGGTAGATGAATACATCTCAGGATCATCTGTGTTGGCAACCGCAGACCTGACTTCCGGATACGGTGAATCATCTAGAAGTAGTGACGCTGTTGGATCAAGGTTGGGATCGTCGAACCCATCGAGAGAGATATCCTACAGACGGCCGAGTCGATAAGCTCGAGCCAATCAATGAGAGAAACGAAAGAGGAAAGAGGACTGACCTCGACTCTTCCAGGGTTCTCGGGGTCACTCCTCTCGATATCAACGGAGCTGTGCACACGGAGGCACATGTTAAACTGGTCGCAGATTGTTGCCATGGGTATTCACAATGGGCAGTCTTTCTGGCTTGGTCCACGAAGGGAGGGAGCGGAAAGGACAGCGCGAATGAATGTGATCTTAGTATGGGATTTTAAACAAATCAGTCGACGTACAAACCAACATCGAACGAAAACTCAAAGTATCTGGCACTCTCAGGATCAGACTCCGATGCCATGTGCGAGTTCCCCAGTGGGATGACCGCGGACCCACATCCAGGGAAAAGCTAGGCCAAAGTAAGGGTTCTTCCGGATGTACAAGCCGAATGGCGAGAAGTCAATGAGATCCCCTGGTTTCCCGTACAGTATAGGGCATTCCTTGGATCAAATTCCGAGATCGGAGTGTTACATTATCCTTGCCTTCTCCGAGTCGGATGAGATTATAATCCTTCCATTTATTCTTTCTTCTGGCAAGAAGGTACAGTCGGAGGGAGTCAGTGTATTGTGGTTCGCGTACAATAGGAGTCTCTGACTTGGAGTAAGCCTACCACAATGAGTCTGGATCACACACACCCAGTATATGCGCAGTCACAAGACTCCTTCCATTAAAGAAAAACGCCGTTCCAACAAGGAAGGGCCAGACTGCAGATGCGCGTGCACAATGACCGGAGATGAGAATGATTGCGATAAATGTTTGACGTAGAAAGGTGCCCGAAATGATCTTGGGTGGAATTGGGGGAAGGAAGTACAGTGCAGAATGGGAGAGCGCAATTCGGTTTGTAGGATGTGCTACCCATGCACGGACGCCACTCACGAATACGTTTCTAGTCGCCGACAGCCAATCTTCAATCTCATGACATAGAAACGAGACATAATAGAATATATCTGTTGCGACATCTGTTATCACTCCCAAAGAACAGGCACAATATGAGTACAGCGTGTATGTATGCAACAGCGTGGGGTGAAAGGAGTGAAATTTAAGAGCACCACACATTGCAATGGTAACTTTGCGTGCTCTAAGATTAGTAATTTCATCAAGGTGGCACAAATGATGGAACAAAGCCGAGTGTGATCGCAAAGACACCTAGAGTGACAAGGATGTTGGGCCGTGACACCTCAGGAAGATCCTCGTAGTAGATGCGGCAACGGAAGCTTTACACTGGTCCAAGGATCAGAACCAACTTGCTTGATGCATCCAAGAGTCGATCACAAATAAGATCGAAGTGTTAGAAATACCAACTTCCCACGAAGGGTGTGTCCAGCGAAAGCTAAGGAGCCACTGCCATCATAACTGAATCATCGATTAACAGATGTTCGACCAAGGGGTTCGCACGGCAACTGAGGAGACCAAAGAAGGGTGTTAGGAGACAAGGATTCTTATTTCGAGATAAGGAAGCAACCCAATTAGAGGTTTTAGGGTTTGGTTCTAAGTAACTTGAAGTCGGCTTTAAGCGTGAAAACAGTCGGTATCAGTGAGCGCGCGCTGGGGACAGGCAAGAGTATTCAAAGGGAGCAGTGAGACGTTCCAGTAGTCCCCTTCTAGAACAAGCGGTGCACGGATCGGACTCATGAAGAAGCGCAAAGTAATTCTGTGATAGCGATGGGAGGAAGTACAGTCAAACCCCTCTTAACCCATAGCGTTCGGTGGAAGCTCACAGCTATGGGTTATGAGGGGTTATGGGTAATGAGAGGTGTTCGAAAAAATATATTAAAAAATCAATTAAAATTCTATATTACATGAAGCTATTTTTTGAGCTCTATAGGTTGGTATGGACTATTTTCGGTGGAAGTAGTCTGTAAGTTGAGTTGATACCATAGTGTGAGAGCTTTCTAGATGAAGGTTATGTCTAAACGAGCCCAGAACTGCCTCCAGTTTACGTGTGAATGGGTCATTAAGCTATGCATTAAGGGTATTGACATCGTTGCTGACCATGGAACGAGGTTTTCAGAAGTTATATTTATTTGTTTATTTACATCACACAATATTTCGGACCTTTTTGGACCCAAATAACCTTATATGTACTAGTGAACTATGGGTTTTTGTTCCAAATTGGTATGGGTTATGGGGTATAAGGATATTATGGGTTATTTCCCGCAAACGAGGTCGGTGGATCCAAAAAGGTATGGGCTTTCACGGGTTATGGGTTATCAGGGCTATGGGTTAAGAGGGGTTTGACTGTATAAGTATGAACGAGAAGCCCGTTTTTTTTTTAAAAAATCAGCATTTATATGAAGCCCGTTCTGTGGTCCTGTATATCAGTGGTCTACGTAGGGAAGTCCTTGGTACGTACAATTAGTAGCCTGTAGAAAGAGAACGTGGTGACAGCGCAATGGCCAGAGTCTATGTAGCGCGTTAGGCAAAGATTGATGCGAGGTTCTAACATCCAGTGACCTGCAAGGAGATGTAATGAGCAATTTCTAGAGAAAAACGCCGCAGAGAAAGAATGCGCATTCAGTTCAAGTAATATCCGGATGATCTGGGACATACACAAAGTGAATTATAACCGGTAATGGATAAAGTCCATCATGTTGGACTCGGAGCCTGTAGGAAAAAGATGTACCGTACTGTGCGGGAAGAGAAGAACAAAGCCCGAGCTATTACTACGCGTCACGTGGCACAGTCCTCTTATGGCCGATCATGACTGCGCTTCTATATCACAAGAAAGTATACGTAGGTTTCAACTTGAACGATCCAAAATCAGTTGTGGATGTCAAAGCCGTAATTCACCAGATCCGCGGTATTTTAGTCTGCGGAGAGACATTCTCTTATTAATTCGTCTTTGCATAGTACATCGATGCCAGAATCAGAATTGAGAAACGGTCCGGCTGCGTGCATCTTTCTCTTCTCTTCGGACGCGCATACACAGTGTTGAGAAGTATTCCTTTTACTAACATACCTTCACCATTTGCACCCTCTTTTTTTAGGTGTGCCATCACCAATCCCACCACTCCAGGACCGTCACAGTTCTCGCCCTCGTCCTGTCTCGTCTCGTCTCTTCCCTAGTGGTTATCCCTTCGCCATCCCCATTCAATTTCCACCCATAAAAGTGCTGACAGGAGGCCCCCAGTGTTATTCATGGGGTCTTAGACGAAGGTGTGAACACGCGATACTTGTAACGTCTGGGCAGGTGCTGGTGCGCCAGCTGCATGGATATTCCACGCCGGTGAGTGGTGTAGTGCGGCTTGGTGCGCGTATTCGAGAGATCAGAGATGAGATAAGGGAAAGTGGCTAGGACGCGCCGAGTAACCAGATTTCTTCTTCACCCAACGTCGAGTGGTGTGTTGGCTCTCCGCGAGGTCGCGAAACGAAGGCGGGCGGCGGCGGTGACAAGAAAGTGAGAAAAGGGAAAGAAAGGCGAGAGGGAAGGAAAGAGGCCGGAGAGCTCACTGGTCATTCGAGGGTATCCGGGGGCTTTAAATCCGTTCGAAGCGTCAGAAGTAGGTTTGTTGTCTACTGCTGTAAGTAGAATAGGAAGAAAAGGCGAGAGCGTCGCCGCGTGGTACAGAACGTTGCGGCATAGTTAACTCGTCCTCGGGCGCGATTAACGGCAAAAAGACTCAGCGATTGGGCGGTAACCGGAGGTAGATTGAAAACTAATTGGGTTTCAGAGACAGTAGTGGACATAGAGTGTGATAAAGGAGTGGATTGAGCGAGCCTCAGCAAGATAGATGGTGGAAGAAAAAGGTAAAGTAAAATAGCGGCGACTTTGTATAGTATAGTCCTGATGCAGGCCTGATGTCCTAGGAGAATCTTGAGGGGTCCAGGTCTCCGTCAATGAGACAGTAAAAGTGCTTGTGGGGGTATAGACGAGGCACGCGCTGCGCAGGCTGGGATCATAATAAGTTAGTTTGAAACAAGGTAAGGGGTTTGGGCGCTCCGTCGTCTGCTCTCTGAAGTTCCGTACGTTCCGTTCCGAGATCAGCGCATGAGCTGACCTTACAGTGGCCACTGGCGATCATGCCTCTCTACGCAAGAGGCTCAAGACGAGGGGGTTCCTCGCCTCCACTGGCAGAGATACACCTCTAAGTACTTGCTTGTCATGAACTGTAATCCAGTCCCGGAGTCGGGCACCCCCGACCCACTCCCGCTTTCTAAGGGTAACGTATGTAATTGTGTGTCGCTGAGGTTCTTGTAACGTTGTAGCATTACTCTTTAGGAGAACAAGAAATCCACGCGATTCGCGCCAATCTTCCTAGGGACAGGGACCTTTTTATTTCTTTGCGCACACGAATAGTACCTAGGGGAGATCGAGGAGTAAAGGCAAAAGTTTTTCGAAGTTAGGTGTGCCCACGCCTTTCAGGAGGATGTGATGAGTAATTTTTAGCATGTACAAATCTGAGAGTGTCCCGTACCCGTGAGGGGGTCCCAACCTTCAACACTTTATGGAGGTTCAGCAACAAAGCTTGATGACAGAAGCAGCTACTTACGCTGTAAAACCATCCGTGTCTTTGAAAATTTAGTTCAGCATAATTACGCTGCCCAGGAAGAGGGGTACCTACTGCAACCTGGGTTGTTCCCCGTGGTGATATCATTAAAGGCACTTGCAAACCTAGGGGAGTAGATTGCAGGGTTGATGAAGCCTGCGACCGCAACACTCAGTAGCGCTCCTCACTGGATAGCCTTGACGCTCACCAACTGGACGCTTCCCTACTCCGATGCGGGCATCATTTATCATCGTAATCATCGAGCCTACAACGGGAGTCGAGGCAGAAGTTCCGAATCCAAGTCCGAACGACCCATCGACGGCAGTGACATAATTTGCCCTTCCGAGAGAGCTAAAAGAACTATGGGCTGATAGGCTTCAGACGAACTTACCCGTTAGCGGACAGATCAGGAAAGCCACGCGCCTCCAGAAGCGTATCAGCATCCATACCCCAGATGGAATTGAAATCAGTAACCCTACCTTTCCGGAGTTGTTGTACTG
>QFDX01005079.1:0-49120 GCA_003315875.1 Lactifluus piperatus | reverse complement strand
CGAGAGACATCATCTCCGCAAACACTCCGACTTCCGCAATCGACCCGCGGTACGATTAGCTATGCTCAACCCTGAACCTTTAAACCACCCGTCGACACAATGCTCCGTTGTCAATCCTCATCTTATTACATTTCGTCTCGCTTGTTACTAGATACTTTACTCTGCGACTCCTTAGTCCTGTAGCCTTATTGTCTACACTAAAAACTCATCATACTTCCCCTTTATAACGATCATTCCTGCGTTCTTCTTCTCTTCTAAGCCTCTTTCTCGCAGTCCGAGCTCTAAGAAGCCCTGGGTTGTGATTCCGAAAGTGTCTAGCGATTCCTCAACTCAGTGCCCTTTGTCCCATGGGATCCACATCTACACTGCAGTCCCCCTTTGTCGCAGGCAACCCAACGACTTTTTGTTGGGACTGAGTAACCCTCTCTGGGGCGGTCTTGTACGTGGCTGAGAAGAGCGAGCAGAAGAAGAAGAAGGAAGTGTGCTGAATCAAGAGACGATTATACCCACGACGATACGGCAGGACTAATAGTAGCCCTAGCAGACATGGTCTCTTACGGGCCTTTAATCGGACCCTCAGCAATGTCACCGCCCATTCACACACGCACGATAGATTCAGAGATGAGATGTTATTTATTCACCCCGCATCTTAGGTTGATGCCACTGGGTGCGATATGACTTATGTAGGTAATAATAACGCGGAACGATGAGTCAGGCTAGCAGTAGAGACTCGGACTCGACGTGCTCATATATATGGTATGACCAAAGTAAGAATACTTATCGTACAGCAAAAGGAATAGATGACTGAAGAAAGGATACTGGAATCCCGAGGGCGAGACATCGCAAAATCATCTTCATACACACTTCTTGCTCCAGGCCGCCATCATCTATCATGTCGTGCGTGAAGAATGGCGTGCAAGCACCTGGGCCGTGTAATTCGCCTGGATCCTGTTAATCCGCTGCAACTCCTCCGCTTTCACTACCACTTTCTGTCTAAAGCCCACCTTGCGTACAGCGCGGCGGATGAATGATGTCCGGTTTGAGTATAGTGACTCGTGGATGGACGCGACGCGCGACTGGGTTCCCGTGATCGGGACACCGGTTTCAGCCTCGGCACGAATAGCCGCAGCCGTGGCCATTTGGGAACGATTGCGAAGGTATTTGATCACGGTGGCCTTCATTGCAAACTTGATCATATCAAGAGGAATGAACCAAATGATACTCTGCAAGACAACCTCAGCACACATGAAATCGATCATCCAGGTGAAACAACAATTACCCAAATCCAGACGATTCCAATCCAACCAGCTGAGATCTTCTCAATGTTCGCGAACTCCCAGTTGGCAAAACCAGCAATGATCGAGGACACAAGCTGTGACAGGCAGAAGCCACCCATCAATGCGTATGATGGTCGCTCCATAAAAAAAAATCCATGAGAGCGAGTGACAAAGATGAGCGCTTGAGAAATGATCGAAACTTGAAGGTAGACTATTGTGTGTAGTTGCTTGTCATTGTGGTCGATCTGGCCAGGGGGGGAGTTCAAATTCACTTGAAATGTGCGCTGGAAGAAATCCGACTCGATGATGACAGTAACGAAACTAACCCTAGACAGCAATTTAGAATGCAGCGGACATTATAAACTTTATAAAAGGAACGTACGCCGAAAGTGTCAGATAAAGACCGTATGTTATGGCATAAGCCAAAATCTCAGTGAAGTCCCAACTGTCTGGTGTGGTTGATGGGAGCACAGGATCTGCGGAGAGCGCCATGATAGTGCTATCATTGAGCATTGAAATGACGTGGATCATGAAGGGCGGGAACTGAAACTTGTAGGAGAAAACGAGCGTAGCAAAGCAGACAACGATGTGAATCGTGACAGCACAGGCATAGATCGCATAGCTTCGCATACGTTGCAAGATGATACGTGAACCACGGATCGCATGGACGATCGCCGAAAGGCCAGGCTCTGTCAAAGCCATATCAGCGGCACCACAAGCTGCATCCGTGGCACCCTCAACAGCGATACCAACACTGGCACGGGAAAGGGCAGGGACATCATTGGCACTACGACCAGTCATAGCGCAGAGGTGGCCACGACTCTGAAAGTAGTTGATAACCTTGAGCTTGTCTTCAGGAAGCACGTTGGAAAATCCATCGGTTTCCATGATCATTTCGTCGAATGAGTTGGCCTGGCTGCCCGTGAGTGGTCCACTACCCTTTAGTACCTCGGCAGGGTACATGTGATCACCGAGGCCAAGGCGACGACCAGCCTCTTTAGCAATCGCAAGGTGATCACCAGTGACCATCTTAACCTTTATACCTAACGCGAGTGCATCATCGATTGCTTGTATGCTGTCTTCACGGAGAGGATAGAAGATGGGGAGAAGACCAATGAGCTCGAATCCGTTGCCTTCAGCCTTGGAATCATCTCCTTCAAGCTCTTCGTAAGCGACCGCAAGCGCGTGGAGACCACGAGTCGTAAACTCTTCAATGTCAGCCTTGACACGCTTCTTAATTTCATCTGTCTTGTTGCGGACGCAGAGTTCGATGATCATACCGGCCATGCCCATTGTGACACGCTTCAACTTGCCAGATGCCTCCTCGCGGTAGGTAATCTCCGTCCGTTTGTCGACATCGTTGACAGGCTTCAGGTCGACCAGCTTGATGTCGACATGAGCACGCATCGGATCACCAAGAGCGCCAATCAAAGAAGAATCGATGGCATCCTGGTTCTCAGAACGAGATGCATATGCCGCGAGTAGGATAACATCATCGGCCGAGAATGAGGCATAAGTCCTAATCCTCGACCGGTCAATCGTGAACTTGCTCATCGTGAGAGTACCGGTCTTGTCAGAACACAAGATAGTGACACCGGCAAGCTTCTGAATAGCGGTGATATGGGTGACAAAGGCATTGTAACTGGAAAGTTGCTTGGCGCCGACGGCGAGAGTGACGGATAGCATGGTGGGCATGGCAATAGGAACGCCGCCGGACAACAGCACGAGGATGTTGTCGAGACCGGAGCGGTATGACCAATGATATCCCACGTAAAGGACCAAAATCTCGGCAACGACAACGACGCTGACGGCGATAAGGCAGAAAGAACTGATCTGAGCCATAATCTTCTGTAAGTGGCCCGTGGTGTCATCCTCCCAGTCGACAAGCGGTGCGACGTGACCGAAGAATGTGTTTGCACCAGTAGAAATAACGACGCCTTCAGCGTCACCGTCTTTGCAGATTGACCTGCTTATACAAGGCAAATAAGAACAAGCATGCGGGTATGAATGAAGGCGGACTCACGAGAGGCACAAATCATCCTCCTTTTTCGATACAGGAAGGGACTCCCCTGTGAGCGAAGCCTGATCGATAGATAGGTTGATTGCCTTGGTAAGGTGACAGTCGGCGGGAACAATGTCACCACGTTTGAAAGCAATACAATCTCCGGGAACGAGCATTGCTGATTCGATCTCAACCCAACTACCGTCGCGGTTGACCTTAGCCTTTGGAGGAAGGGTGTCCATGGTTACTTTAACACCCGTTCCAGCACCATGTTCCCCGTGACAAGTAATGAACGAGTGGACGAGCAACACGACGGTGATCGCAGTGAAGTCCTGCCAGAGCGGTGGACGGTGTTCTCCGTTAGACAGTGCGATAGCAACGAGCGCAGCGGCCTCCATGACCCAGGAGAGAGGATTCCA
Source organism: Lactifluus piperatus (assembly GCA_003315875.1). Classification (NCBI taxonomy): domain Eukaryota; kingdom Fungi; phylum Basidiomycota; class Agaricomycetes; order Russulales; family Russulaceae; genus Lactifluus; species Lactifluus piperatus. Next base: position 45,422 of record QFDX01005079.1, on the reverse strand, counting down.
CATAAAATTAAGGAACTGGACATGGGACCGTCGTCAGTCGACCGCGAGTAGAAGTAAAGCAAGCCTGACCTGAAGGATGAGCTTCTGCTCACCATGTTCGAGTTTGTTGGGACCAAATATCTGGAAACGGCGCTGAGCTTCCTGAGTAGTGAGACCTTGATTGTTACATTGAAGGATGGTAAAGACATCTTCGACAATAATGCTCTCTAGAACGAGACTTTCCTTGTCGTAGAGGTCGTCTGCCCTGAGCTCGATCTAAATTTTGGAGATGAGAAATGGTGGACTGAAATGAGGAAGGGACAAATTGTACTCTTGACATGTCGACATAGACGTCTAGAAAGATGAATCACGACAGGGACGAGGTTAGAGACGCAAAAAGGTAGCGTGAGATGAAGTACTTGATGGATTTGTCTCCTCAGGATCGGGGTACTTGTACCGAGGATTCTTCTTCTCATCTTCAGGAGACTCGTCGAGTGCTCCAAGCTGGGCAGGAGGACAGGCTTCCTTTTCTCTGATTGATTGCGACATGTCCACCAATATCCGGAAAATAAAGAGAAAATCTGGGTGAAAAAGTGGGAATTATGGCAGAGATTGGAGAGCGAAGTGGAGGAAGAAATAGAATAAGGATGGGGGAGACGAGCCAGTACGGCGACGAAGATCTGAAGCTTTCGGTTATCGTCGGAATTCGACAATTTATACTATCCCCAGCTTGTCCAAGCAGATTCCACGCCCTCCATTTCAACCCAACACGTGCGACGGCTTATTGGTGGGTGTTGAGATGAGGGCAAGAAAGTTGAGTGTCCTAGTTTCCTAGGCGCACTGTGCACATAGCATACATCCATAATGTACTAGTACGCGATCACAGATCTGATGTCTCGGAAGATCCCTGTGGACAAACGCTATATTCGGCGCTGATGCGCTTCTGCCTTACTATATCCATCCATCCATCCCCACCCCACTGACAGGTTGTAAGTTACCACAAATCATTTGTTATAATCTTTTCCGAGCACAGATTTGAAAAACCTTCGACTGCGCTTCTCCATTCCCATGTCCATTGCTCGGACAGCTAACTGATCCTCCAGAAGGAAGTCGTGAAGGACTCAGGGTTTCGGCGTCTACAGCTGCTTCGCTGGTGTTTGCGCACACCCGGTATCTATCTGTCATCTGTTGATGGTATTGGGCATATCACGGGGGTGGATCAACTTTCAACATCAAAAATAGTCTTATCACCAGCCGTTCGGGGACGCTCGAGCATGAGACCTTATTGGTTACCACCACAAGGCCCCCACGTGTACTATCGCAGGTGACCTTTTTGGTTTGATAAAAAGCTACATTTATATACATGTGTAGCGGTGACGTGGAAACCATTGGTCGGTCTGAAAATGCCAACAAAGTCCGGGTAAGTGCACGAGGTGCCTGAGCAGGCTGGCAGGAGCAATAAGGCGCCGGCTGGCGGAATTAGCGCTGACGGGAGAGAGGTAAAGGCGTAACTCATGTCCGCCCGCCAGGCCGGTGCCTGCCACTAAACGTCAGCTGTTGGAAAGGTGCCCCACACTTTCGAGGTTCTGTCAACGGATCGACCGAGGCCCACGCCACCAACTACTATATGCCGGGCTCCGCAGTCCTCGACTCCTCGGGACAGGAGGCCAAAGATGGTGTAAGTAGTGATTGGGGTTGCCTTTGGCTCGGGTCGGGGGAGATGGAAGGTGCAGATAAACAAGGTCCAGAATCGATTCCAGTGGCCCATGGGGACTTCATGGCCAAAGGTGAAGAGTTACTTTCTGCTGGAGCTTTTAAAAGTGACGTTGTCGAGCAAGTTACGTGAGGGACCTGGAAAAAATTTTGAATGGTTCCTGAAACGTCCTCGTGTATCCTCTCCCTTGAACAACTGGGGCATGTTGTATTACCTTGCACAGCAATGGAGCTCTGGCTCCCGATCCATGCTCTCGCGTACCCAAGTACACCAGGTACCTCCCCCGTGCGCTACAGTACAGTATGTCTTTACCTACCGAGGGGCATGCCTAGAATCCCCCAGATGCAAGATCCAATCGGTAGTGCAGTGCGAACCTGCATATCAAATTCGTCCCTATATATCACTTCATGGCCTCTTATAGTAAGGATACCTGGGAATGTATTATAATAACGTCTCTCGAGTGCGGTGAGAAGCACTGCCTTTCCTCCAATAGCTGCTGCCACCGCGATCCCGTCGGTCCCACAGCGGAACTACTTGAACACCCCTTCTCCCGAACCGGATACCGAAGGCGGTGTGCTACTTGGGCCCCGTCCATTGAGCCTGGATGAACCGAGTTACTGACCAGACCTTGTGAAAGACAAAAGGCCGAATTTGGCGGTGACAATCCGAACACGATTTCTCGTATAGGTATCTTTCGGCCCCCCGAAATTAGTTGTCCCTTCGGTCCCTCTTGGTGATCCCTTTCCTCTCCATCTGCAGCCCCCCACCCTGGTGAGCATGCCTGCCGAGCGAACGCAGCCACTTAAGAAGGAAAATGAGGCAGACGGTGATCAGCATCTCTTCATTGCACACCGCGCTCATGACCAAGAACCTTGAGTAGGCATCCAACCTAGTGTGCTGAGACCGTGGAGTCTCCCGCTACTTCTCAACAGATCGCCTTGGCCACTGCGGTCACGCCGGGACATTCACGAAGAGCCTCCTACTGAGGGGGCTGATTGAGCACTTTAAATCCTCCCCTTGCCCAAGATAATGCAGGCCTTAAAAACCCTGGGCAAAAGAAGGCAGATAATAAACTCGCCTGCCGAAAGCTTTCGTCTTGTTCCGCTCTCTGCCAATTATTATAAGAGCCGGAAGTCGAGACAAGCCACGGCAGTATCCGTGATCATCATGAGGAACGTGACGTACGAGGATTGACAATCATGGCTCCGAGTCAACAAGGCTAAGATCGTCGATGCAGAAAGTGCAAGTTCACTGCAAGTTCTCAGGCTACATGTTTCGCTCTTCCCATGTGAAGAGCAAGGCGCCACAGGGAAACGGAAGGTGGAAGAAGTTGAGCCGAAGGACATGAACAGCTGTACCATGACTGTGTTCAGCTACTCGTTTAGGCCAAGGGGGGCGCAGACCTCCGCGCAGGAGTGGAAGGATTCAACGTTATTCCGATCAACGTTCCCACCATCGTCACCCGTTTTGGCACCCCATCACGTGCGTTCGTTTCGTCGTCCTAGCATATCAGGGCCACCAGTTCCCACCCTACTATGTCGCGTCCATCGGTTTCTACTTTCTAGAGTGGCGTAAGAGTGATCGGCGTCCTTTCGTCCTCATTATCTGTCTTCGACTCTCGCGCTTCGAGAATGCCGATACACCCCTGGATGCAGTACAGAATGACATGCGTCCTCTTGTACTTAATTCCTTTTTAGAGTCGTGATCACCAACGCCGTTCTCCAGTTTACAATGCACTCCAGTCAGCTACTCAGAAAAACCGTTTTCGCCTTGGAGGCGTTACCTGCACCGCCTGCTACAGTGTTCTATCCGTACAACATTGTGGCTTAGTTCCATTCGTGTGCCACTGTCAGGTTGACATCAGCAAGCAACACTACCTCCTACGGGCTTGGATGAGATCCCCTGATGCATGACTACATCCCATGGGTCAGCACCTTCATTCAGCTCTGAAAGGGTCAAACTAGTTCTTCAAACGCAAGTTTACCGTACATGAAGCGGCGATAATGCATGTAGTAGTAATGGTATTTTCTCTATTATATATTATCTTGGTATGGGATAGCGCACCTCTTAACTATATCATTTACCCAACAATACCACCGTTCTCCTGTACCACCAGGTCAAACGAACACAAACCTGAGGCTGAAGATGGCGAGTCGTCATCTGCGAGGTCGGCCCAAGAATAAGCGGCCACGGTTACGGCAATACTATCGGGCGTCAATCTCGAGTGTTTCTTTATCACCGCGAACAGACATAGACGAAGGATGCATCTGATACTAATGACGCTCAGTGCCTTGTGACGAAGATCTCTGCGGGTCTTGTGGATAGCGGGAGGAAAGATGTATGGAACGTATGGTCGGGACGCGGTGTTCAATGATTGGTGTTAAATACCGTCTTGTCATGATCGATCCCTAGCCGGTCTAGCCTGTAACCCCACTGGCATGAGGTATCAAATGGCCTCTAAAACGGCAAGCGGCTCCCCGAGGGGCAGAATGGAGCGTCGGCATCGCTGGGGGAAAGAATTGCCCTTCATCATAACGGACCCTACACCAGAGGCAAGCCGCGATCGAGTAAGCAAACCAGATATCCTACTAGTAGCCGTAGCGAAAGTGAGAACGTGCGCATGTGCGAGGCCTCACTCCGCTGATGCCTGCGTGCTCGCCGACAACATAGACAAGATGGGAGGTATCTGGGTCGTGACAAGGGCGAGCTATTGCTATGCGGTCCGATCATGACATCAACAAAAAAGGATATCCAGGTAGAGCCCACAAAGCCCACTGGCATGTTGTGTGGCGTCACGATGGCCATTCACCTACCCGTATCCGTTCACATGCGTTTCTAACATGTTCTGCAAGCGCCCGCAAGGTATGAATGAGGCAGACAAGAAGCTGCATTAACAGCATTATCATGACCCGGCGGATCAAGCAGCAGCACAAAACACCTGTCACGGTGGTGGATCCAGCAAACCCGGGAACGGCGATCCGAGGCTCGTCGATCTCATTATTATAAGCGTTACGCGTCACAGGTCGTCACAGTATAAAAATTGTTGCCGCGTTCCCAATTGGTCTTTTCCCCTATCGCAGCAGACCCAAGGCCGCAAGGCTCGCCACGCACAAGAGGTTATCAACCTCTTCCCTCGCGAGCGGGCTAAGGTCTGAGTCTTCTAGGCTCCTTCAATCGATTCTAGCAGGATCCAACTTGTAATAGTTGAGCGACAAACAAGGAATTGATCCCCCTCGTCATTAGTCCCAAAGATCCTTTTGTTCGGTGTCCAGTCTTTGTGTCTGGCATCGCGCGAGAGGGGAGGGTGCCGAATGGGGCCTTGAGATTTGTCGCGGAGCCTGGGTGGTTCATAATACCTTCCCTTGTATTCCACTATCACTTTATCGCACCTTCCATCCTTCACGGATGGGCTGAGTCATAGGCTGGGCTCAGCAGCTCCCATCCCCGGCAACTAAGGATCCAAAGTAGGTCGATTATCTTGTCTTGGCAGTGCGGTGTTGTCAATCTTCGAACTGAAACAGTTGTTCTAGGGGGCATCGTCGATGTCGTCGAGACGTTGCGACTGTAATATGGCTGTAGTCCCAAAGTCACTGCCCTTCCGGAGGCGTTGTGGGGGGCTATAAGTGTTACACAATGCGCAACGTATACGGAAAATATCGTATGGCCCCAGTGGTTAAGCCGATCACTACATAAATACTTCAAAAGAGTTGGGAGGGGGTTGGTGATGGTTCCATGGTGGCACACCAATTCTCTGTCAAGATTTTTTGAAGGGTTCCGGCATTGCCAACCGGAACCGGGTTGCCGGGCGGGAAACTGGTGTATGAGGAGTGAGGTTCACAAGGGCTGGCGGTTGTGATCCATCCTTGAGTCCAATTTGCGGCTCACGCTTTTACTTCCCTTGGGGAGTGCGTGAAACTCGATTCAGACTACTCTGGGTCTGCTGCGTCAACTAACAAATTTTTTGCTCTTTTCCTCTTTGCGAGGCTTTTCTTTCTCTTTCGTTCATGTATTAAAAACTTTTTTTCATTATCCCTGTGCGTCATTTGGCGAGGTATTCCAGCTTGGGTCCCTGTACTCTGGGACCACCTGTACCGTTGCTAGATAATGCATTTGATGATCCTCTGGTATTTCACATTTCGCGTGCTTGCGGGGCCAATAAAGTCTACGAACCCTCATCTAGCTGTAGTCTAGTTACTCTCCACGAGTGCTAGTCTGTGTTCATGTGTGTACCTTCAGTTGACTCGCTCTCACAAATCGGTATGTTCCAACGTACTAATCTGGCAGTGAGCTGACGGGAGGTAAGTTCCAGTGTGCGGGTGTAGCATCTATCGCAACATCGCCGTGATCTTGGGCTTACAGATTTACGGTTAATTGAGCGCACCCCATGATATAATCCGTCATCACCCTTTCGCAAGTGCAGAATACATACTTTGATGATGCTACTACGCCCCACACTCTCAGTATTCTACAACGACCGATAAAATCTCACACTCCTCCCATTCCCTCCCCGCTTGCTGACACTCCCCTACCCTATACGCCCAGTTGGATGAGCTAGTGACGCAGATAGGTCCACTCAGATGGATACATCAGCCTTAAAAAAAAAACCTGACCTACAAGTCCAGTTGGATGGACGTCCCCCCACGTACCGTAGGGAGGAGGGGGAGGGATGGCTTTTTTATGCATTCGCGCCAGCGCGGTGAACGTCTTCTGCGGCCCTCAGAGCGTTTTCAAACACCGTCTGCAACCAGTTGGGATTCTCCAGCCCAACACTGACGCGTACAAGTGACCTGGACACGCCATACTGCGCCGCCCAATCAAGCTCTCCATAGTGTGCGAGAATCGTATAAGGGCACGCGAGGGTAAAGTTGGTGCCTAGGCTGGGTCCCTTGGCGCACGCGAGCGCGTCGTAAAACGCCTCTGCTGCACTTTGGCTCGCGAATGAGAGCGAAAATAAACCTCCGAATCCACCCCCAGGTAAACGGTGGGCGGCGTAGTTCTTCGCGGTTTGCCATTTGGGGTAGAAGACTCCCGTAATCGGTGAAGAAGGATCTTGAGAGGCCGCATGTAGGAAGTCGCATACGCGCTCGGCATTCGCGTCGATTCGTGCAGAGCGTTGTGAAAAATTGCGCGAGTTTCGTTCCATGAAGATGGCGTCTTCATCGTAATAAATATCTTCATATCGGATAAGCAATCGCTCTTTGAGACTTGCATAATTCTTGCACGCAGGGTTCAAAACAAGGCTGCAGAAAACGTCAGTGTTCGCCAACGCATATAGAAAAGATCAGGGGTATTTATTACCTGCCGCCCATCACGTTTGAGTCACCGCTAAATAGTTTTGTCAAGCTAGTCACGACGATATCCGCAAACGGGAGGGTTTCGACATTGACAAAATTGCCGATACTGTCGTCGATGACGATCGGGAAGTCGTATTTGTCGGCGAGGGCACGTAGGCGTGTGAGATCGGGTGAGCGTAAGAGCGGGTTCGAAGGGAACTCAGTAAAAAGTGCGAGAATGGGTGATTCGTCGGGGTTCTGCGCCTGCTCCTCTTCCAGCATTGCCTCGAGCTCGTCGATGGAGGAATCCAAACCATGGCCCAAGAAGTGACAGCCCGGACCCCACTTCTCGAGTATCTTGAGGGTATCGGTATAAGGGAAGCTGAGAACCAACGAAAGAAAAAAAAAAGAAAACGAAGATTTAGTGACGCGTTCAGACAAATTGGGTTAAAATATAGACACAACCCAAAGCATACGCTCTTTTTGCTGCCCCTAGCATCAAGAACAAGTTGGTGCGCAAACCAAATGGCAGTCATCCCGGACGGGAAAAGGAACACGTCGTGTTCCAAGACTGCCACCCCCCGCATACTTTCCGTAATCTCAACTTCGCCATCGACAGCGTTCTGGTCCCGCACGAGCACACCTGCAATGCGGCGGCGTAAAGCACCCTTTGCCTGTTTGGCGGCGGCGACGTCGAGATTGCGTCCATAGCGCTGCTCGAGGTATACAGCCTGATCCGTCTCGAGTACATCTGTTTCGCTAGAAGGGCGGCGTGAGTGCTTGGGAGTATAATGTCGGTGCGCCATCGGCTTGAGATGCGTAGGAGTCGAAGGAGGCGAGGCGGCTGATACGAGAACGGCGAGACAGCGCACGGCGAGACGGCTTGAAATGCCAAGGCCTGTATGCTGCCAGAATTGTCTGGCGATGCTAACCTTATCCTCGGGGAAGAGGACGAGGAAGATGCAGAGGGATTCGGATATGCGGTGCTGCACGACGCGAGCGAAGATGTCGCGTGCTACGAGGAATGCGCGACATGCTTCGGCAGCGGTGCGAGATGAGAAAAGTAGGGAGCTCTCTGAGGGAGTGCCAAACTTTTGTTCGAGGAGACTGGAGAGCTGTGTACAACAAGATACAAAGGGTTAGGAGGGTGGGGACAAGAGCAGCAAGAGGTCGCCAAAACGACGAGGACACAGAATTCTCACCTTCTTGATGTTTCGGTGTATGAAAAAGCGGGGATATCCAGACTGCATGGCGTCTATCACGCGTGCTTCGCCTTCCTCGTATCCAACATTATCCAACCACTTGGGAAGTGAGACAGAGATAGCATGATCTGTGAAGGCAGGAATAGGATTGCCGAGGGGATTCTGTGGAGGCCTCATCGTTGTAAGATAAGGGAAGCGATAGGAGATGATAGACACTGACTTCATTTTTTTCACCGCTTATCGTGATTTTTAGTCATGCACATGCGAGGGTATCGGCTTGCATAAATCAACCCTTTTTACTTTTCTGGAGCTCGGTTGCAAGCATAATCATTCAACTTGAACATGCGATGTATAATTACACAACATAGACTACCAATGATACCGGCAGTATCTTCATCTCCATCACTCAGTCAGGCCGCCCTTGAAACACTTCCCTTGGATGCGCTGCGCGCAAGGCTTGAAAGGCCGCTGGACGCGGAACCCTGGCTCGAAGCCGACGATGCACGCCTGTGGCGTTGCATTCGTCCTGGGTCCACATCGGGTATGTTGGCAATGAGGGCAAAGAGAGAGAGGACTATCCAGCCAGTGTGTCAACAAACTAACACCGAGCTAAAGCGAGCACACGAGAAGCTGCGTACTGTCGACGATGGAGACGACACCAGATAAGTTTCCACGCACGCCTGTTGATTGCGAACCGGATCCAGGTGGCTCGGAGATCACGAACAGGCGGTGAGAGTTCGCTGATGATGCGGATATCTTGAAAACGGATCAGCGACATACAAAGTAGCTTTACGTACTGGCAAGTAGCTTCTGAATTGTGTAGGTCAGAGTGGAAGATGTGTCCACGCTGTATACTGTATGCTTGCGTTTGAGCGCTCAATACAACTGACTGAGTATGGAGGAGCACCAGGATATCTGTCAGCACCGTCCGTCCACCCTTGAGGCATCTTTGGATACTATGGTTTAGGGCCGGAAACATATCAAAGACATGAGCGAACCTTGATCTGTGAAACAAGCTGCTGAATGGGCATTGTCAGAATTTGGTTGCTTTGCGATGGTACGACCGTCTAGCGGATTGTCATCAGCAAGTCAACCAGGATAATACCAACTTTGTCTTGCAATACCTGGCAGATATCTGTGACGCTGACGGCACTTAACAAACTTCCACCCTCCTCCTTCAGCACCGCGACGCTACTGACCCCTAGATCGCTCATCAACCGCATCGCATCTAGTACACTGTTGCCCGAATGCACCGCCACAACCTCAAAATGGAGGTTCAACGAAGGGAGTGGCAGTGATCCGAGCGAATTAGAAACGTAATGATGGAATGATGCAGACGGCCGAATTGAGGGCAGCGGTGGCACTGCGCTGCTCAACGGGTGAGCGAAAGCGCTGAAGTATGCGAGGAGGCGGCGATCAGAGATCAAACCAAGGTGCGACTCGGAGGACCCATCTGGCGACTTGACAAGAACTGAGGGGATGTAGATTTAGTGAAAAAAAAACAAAAACAAAACTTCGTCAAGTCCGAGTTTCGCAGGACAGACGTACCTCGATGTGTGCCAGAAGAAAAGACGGCAAGGAGAGCGATCACAGACGCATCGTGCGGGAGCTCCACGAGGGGATTCTTCTCAGAAAGATCTAGGGGGGATGAGGTCGTTTATTGCTTCTGGGATAGGAGCTAAGAAGGAAGGGTGTGATGTGGGACGTACTGCTCACGAGTCGTACTGGGACGTGGCCCGCTTTTGCAGCTTCTAAGATCTGAGCGACGCGGGGGCGCTCTTGCAAGTGCTCCGGGGCATACGTATGTTGCGTTGCGGCAAAAGTCAAGAAAGCATTCACGTCTGCAAACTGGGGGGAAAATCAATGAAGTGAATTCCTAGACGTGCTGCGTGGTACCGTACGTCAAACAGGCCAGAATAGTGCGTGTCGGGCTTGGTGGATTTGACGGCGAGACAGGAGGCGCCTTGGGAGAGTAGGAGCTACCAGCGGGCTTCCAGGATCAGCTCGGGTCGCACTCAAAACGGCGGAGCAGATTCACGTCGCAAGCTTCTTCAACCGCGATCTCACTATCAATGCCGACTACCGGGCCTTCGACCAGGGCTGTTTAACAGAAGGGGGTGGGGGGGGAGGAAATTTTTTAACGTGCCCTGGCCAAAGCAGATCGGAGGGATGATCCCACACACCGTGAGCGGTCGTATCTTCCCAGACGCGGACCCATTCCTCGCTTTCTGCGTTCGGTGCGGCGACAAAGCGAATGCTGACTGGGCTGGCGCTACGGCGGTTAACAATGATGTTCGACGCAGACAAGCGTTTGCTCGGCGAGGCCATTACGACACTTTTTTGGTCACAGTATAACTTGACTTGAGAGAGGTTATGAATGGAAGCGTAGGGCGCTAGTTTCCACGAGAAAAAGAAAGTAGACAAGGAAACTGTGAAACGCGAAAGGGTGAAGGTGTGAGTAGTTCCGAGTGCGCGGCCATACAATCGGGCGGAACCAAAAGATAAGATCAACATCCCCTTTTCAGCATCTAGCCTTTCGGTTATATTGAATAAAACGGTCTGGGGATGGATTCGACTACAGACGTTTTACAAACAAAAAATAAACCACGCCATAAATGTTGCAACCAACACCCGCTCCCTGGCAGCGAGTATAGATGGGTATACCTATCCGTCAAACACCAGTATAAATCAAAAAGCTCTTCCTTTTCCTTTGTCAACTGCCCTCACAGGAGCCATATCAGATGGGCCTGGAATATTCAAGATGTCCCTGATTATACGATATCAGTTGGCGAACGAAAATGGGATATCAGATGACCCACAAGGCGCGAGCAGGCAAAGGTTGAGGAATTTCCTCATCCTCCGGGATAGGATGCTTCGGAAAGATCTGCAATCTGTTCCTGCCACGCAAATAGTCTATTTTGCGAAGGCCACCACTTCTGTCTTCCTCCGTCCTCGCTCGGTCCTCAAAGGCTTCTTCGACTTCTCTACGCGTTTCCTCGTTGAGTGCAGCCCATTCGCGTTGACTGGATGACTTCCGCAGCTCGGTATTGAGCTTCCTCAACACCTCCTCAACAGTAATGCCCAGTTCTGTTTCCTCGTTGGTGTGGACATCAATATTGTGCGGGTAACCTTGGTCGTTTTCAAGAGTTAGCTTATGGACGGGGGGATGAACGGCTGAGGAGGTGAACTCCTCTGGCGGGAGGTCAAAGTCATAATCTTCGGCTTGAGCGGCGATATCAAACTTAAGAAGGTATTTCATGAGGACCGGATGGACGATGAGAGGGACTGGCTCGCCCTTGATCGAAACCAGTCAATCGTCTGTCTACGCGAATGTGTAAAAAAGAGGAAGACGCACACCGAGTTCGGCTTGCGCATGGAAAGTCATCTTAACCGTGTCTGGTACTACTTCCTCATCTTCGTCTCCCAAAAGCGCAACTGATGAATGGGTAAATTGGTCTCAGTTGTGTAAGAAAGACAACATTAAACACATACCGCCTTTCTCGGACTGCACGAGGATCTCGTTCTGGCGTAAAAAGTTTTCTACTGCGTCCGCAGTCAGAATATCCTGGTATCGAAGGCCAAGTCAGGTACGGCATCTGAGCTAGGAGGAGCGAGACTTGAGCGTACGACCCCTTCGACCATTTGCAGGTCATTTTCGTGAGCAATCGCTAGGTCATCGTCCGGACGTTTCTGGAAGGATTGGAGTCAAGTTTGAAACATGAAATGATCGGACTTACTTCTGCGATATACTCTAAAACCCCGATAAGTGGATCGCGGTGCTACAAATACCCTGAGTTCAGCCCTCGCAAAGGCAGACGATATGCCCACCTCGGGTACATCGGGCTCTCGGATGAGTTCAATCGCAGGATCTGGTTCATTATCTGGGTCGTCTGGACGATGTTCTGCGAAAGCTTTCATCTTCTTGTAGTTGAGAATGATGCGCTTGGCCCGGAAGCCTCTGATAAACACACAATGTGTTGGATTGGAGTTCTACGCTTCAGAGTTAAACTTTGGTATACGGCCCGCTACTCTTGACAGTAATTACCTGAATAGATTCGTTGTTATGAGGTTGATTTGTGGGTGCCCATTGAAATACGGCGGAGGCATTCCCGACAGGTTCAACAGCTAGTGAGACTTCCGCGTCCCATGGGGGATTCATAAATGCGGCCATGGCCCAGGAGGTAGTTAAGTCGCAGCCCGTGACGAAAAGGATGTCCTCCAACCTGACGTTGAAGCCCAGCCGATCCGCGAATTCTAGCCAACTGTCGCAATGTCGGCGGATATAGGTCTCGAAGACCTTGGTACGGATAGCGTCCTGGCGAATGGCGTTGAAAGGAAGAGATAAGAAGGCACCCTTGGTCTTTCTGCATCTGAATGAGGCATTTGCGGCTGCATCTGGTCCTCTATGCGATGCTTGTGGGTAAGCAGGATGGTTGAGACATACTGCGACTTGACTACATACGCTGCTTGAATCTGCTCTCCAATCGCATGGTCTCTAGCCGGTGTTACTGAGTTCGAGCAGTAATCTCCATGAGATAGAGTTAAAGAGCGAATGTTATGAAAGGGGCCCATGTCGAGTGGTGCGAAGTCATACGGGACGCCATACCCTGAGTCTTGCAAGGGGTGGTCGGCAGGAAGTAACGCGTTGAACATACGGGCAAAGTGACCTTGGAGTACGACTCCAACGTCGCCGACTCGGACTTGGTCGTAGAGGCCGGCAGGGGCTGGTTCCCATAGAGCATGGCCGTGATAAAGACTTGAAAGTTGTTCCCGATAGATGTCATAGTGAGCCGACATGGCGAACGAGGAAAGGATGGGTTGGGTTGATGGGCGCAGTACTATGGCCCAGAAAACAAGGATGGCCCTCTTCAACGGAGGCGCTAACACAGCCTGCAATTATTAGGAACAGGTTGACCCGTATAAGCGCGGGCGACCACTGATAGGCTCGCCATCATCGCGTTGTCGACTCCGATAGTCCAATGCTCTTCCGTCGGTGGCGGTGACCTTCATATAATGGCCATGGCCTCAAACTCATCTACCCCACTCGACATCCCACCTTACAAGGTACAGTCCATTATATCAAGCATTTTAGAGATCTATGGTTTGTCCACTTTCCGTGCTTCAACCTTCAGCGCTATAAGCACAATTCCTTTTTTTGAAAGGTCCAGAAACCTCAGATGTCCCACTGTCCATCGAGGTGAAGTGCGTACAAGCTTTGGGTAAGTACATTTCGTCAATTTGGAGAACACCACATCCTTGGTCTTATCCCGTTGCCAGTCTAATGTATTCTCAGGACCCGAGATCTATGCTGGTTGTTCCAACGGCGACCTCTTGCGTTTTGCGTTGCGTCCGAACGCTCCGGATAAGGTGAATAGAACTTACTCGTCCCATATCACACCGTTCTGAGAACGCGCAGCCAGATTCATACACTCTTCTATCTCGGCAGACGCTACTGAGGGGGAAGCCTATAGATGAGATCGTGCTAACCCCCAGCATCTCAAGGGCACTCGTCCTCAGCGGTAAGTGGTTGAGGACCCCCTCTGTAGGGACATTTGTCTAACTATATGCTAGACCGCCAGATCTTCTTCTACATTATCCCATCTCTGGAACCCGTTCCTGGGATCAAGCCCATTCGAAATGTGTGGGCCTTTGCCGTAGACCACCAACATATCGTAAGACCGGCGCCATCAGCGGACCTCCCGGCGCCCATTCTCCCTGTCGACTTTTGTATAGTAAAGCGCAGCGCTATCGTTCTGTATAGTCTCCAAGAACAGCTTATGTACCGCAAGGTCAGCGAGACTTGTTCCAGGTTCGACTGTTTACATATTGTTCGCCTGCAGGAGATACCATTACAGGGCGGGGCATTCGTTGCCCGTCGTATCGGGCAATGTCTGTGCATTGCCGACCGCGAGCAGTACACCCTGGTTTATCTCGACAAGGTCACTGCGACACCAATACTTCCCATTTCCCAAATACCAACCGAGCCAGGCATGCGGCCACATCGACCAATGATCGCAGTCGTCGCGGAAGAGGATTTTCTCATTCTTTCTTGGACCGGCGCTGGTACCATGGGCGTATTCATCAATGTCAACGGCGATCCAGTGCGTGGCACATTGCAGTGGCCAAGTCACCCACTATCTATCTGTGAGTCATCTTCACTCCCAATCTTCCTTTGCTAACGGCGTCATAGGCCTTGATTATCCCTACGTCACTGCTCTATTACCAGACCAAACAATCCTGGTACACAATATAGAGTCACAAGCGATTGCTCAGGTAGTGCCGGCGGCGCCACTGCCCTCACCAAATGAGACATCGCTCACCGCTTTGCTCGCTGAAGAACGACGTGCTCTGGCCATGAGCACCAATGGGTTCTTTATTCCGTCACAGCGGCCCGAGGAATTGAGGTTGAAGAAAGTGAACCTCCTTAGCCGGGATGCGAAGCCTGGAGGCCGAGAAGGCATTGTGGCACAGGATATGAAAGAACAAGGGTATGTGACGGAAGACAAGGACACAGGAACTCAGAGAGTTCAGACCACAGGCTGTACAACACCATATGACATATAGTCACAAATACTGCATAAGGCTGTGCATTCTCCAAACAAATAGTACTAACTGGCCCTCGGTGGGGGCACGGGCTCAAAAACAAATTCGAAGCAATTTGTTCCTTTCGCGGGCAAACGGTACGTGACAACTTTGGATACATGTGAGAGGACTGAGGGAGCAAAAGAAAATGAATGAGAGAAGAATTTGGGGACAATATGCACCGGATGGGAATGCGATGCGCGTGCGTGTGGCCAACCCCACCCCATAATTGGGGGCGCGGAACCTTTGGGCATTCAGCGTACAGCGTTAATGGCTCAGCCAAGAGTTGATCGACAGTTCTCAGCAAATTGGCCTCAACAAGACGGGAACGATTTACAGTGTGTGCATCACGACGATAGGATCTGGGCATGGGCAGTTGGGTGATGGTGTCGATTTGAGGATGAGACTTCTTGCCAGCGTCGTTGCAGCATTTTGATATGCTCGAGGGGGGTGTCAGTGGATAGACTTGTGTGTTGAATTGTAGTGGCACTGCTGAGAAGAGAAGTGAAGGGAGTTACACGTTAAATTATCGCAAGGGGGGATGATTATTGGCTGAGCCACAACCCAGAGCGCTAAGAATGGTTACAGTAACTGTAAATCAAATTTTAACACTTATAACATGAACCTCCACATCGAGATGAATGAATGAAGACTTGGAAAAAAAAAAAAGTAAATCAATAGCGTCATTCCCGCTTCCCCGGGGACCACGTCTTTGTCATAGCTACAGCTACATCAATGGGCTTGATTGACTACTGTACTGCCGTTCTATATAGGGGTAACCCTGTCTGTAACCTTTCCGCATCGTTCAACGATATCTCGCGTAAGAATTGCGGAGCTGGGCAGATTGAGACCAAGTAACGAAGATTAACGCGAATCAATGGGTGGAACGGAACGGCAGTAATGGAGGAAATCCGTAAGAGGAAATCCGAGCACCGGCAGTCCGGACCAAATTCTTTTCGAAACAGCAGTTTCCAATAACAGATATAAATCCTGCCCAATATCTGAACACCTATTTTCACCTCCCTCACCCCGAAGTATTTATTTAATGGCCACATCCTTTCTCGTTTCTTCTCCGTCCCACAACCACCGTGACTACCAGCGCCCTTCCTGTGCCACTCCGATCCTCCCTCCAGGTGAACATGTCCCAGCAACCACTTGTAGAGGAGAAAGCAAGTCCTCCCCGGATTGCCATGCCTGAGTCATCCGAAGAGCGTTCAGGGCGTAACAAGAGTCTTCGGTACAAGCACTTTGCCGATTTCTGCGCTATTCCATCACGTAAGTCATCTAATGCTACTCTCACAGTCTCGGACGTCGTCCCTTACTTGTTTCAATCTTTAGACGCCGGTGTAGACATGTCAACGGTACACTTATCCCCCCCACTTCTCGAGCCACCATTTCTCATTACCAAAATTCAGATCGAGTTAAAGGCAGATGATGTCTTTGACAAGGAAGAGGTCGACCTAGACGTCGTTGTCGAGGATGTCTTTGCCTCCATTCAATGCAACAAAGAAGGTCTCTCCACTGAGGAAGCGCAGCGTCGGTTCCAGATTTTCGGCCCCAATAAACTCGAACATGATGAAGAGAAGTCCACCCGTCAGGTTAGTCTTCGAACCTTTTCGTCTTATTTTGCCTCCACAGTCCGCTGAACTCGTCCAGTTCCTCCATTCCAGATTATGGGATGCTGTCTGCTGGGTCACGTGTGTGGCCGCACTCATCACTGTTGCAGCATCGAACGGCGAACATCGTCCACCTCTGCAGGGCTTCGCCGCAGCTCTCGTTTTCTTGCTTCTCATCTCATCCATTGGGTTTTACAAGGAGCGTGGTGTCGGAAAGGGTGCTATGGCATTCATGTACACCCCTGCTCGCAAAGCAAGGGTGAAGCGCGACGGTAGCTGGGTTGAGCTCGAACCAGCCATGCTCGTTCCTGGAGATCTGATCTCTTTCAAACTTGGTGACATCATTCCTGCCGACGGCTATCTCACCAGTGCTATCAACCTATCTATTGATCAGGCTGCGATCACGGGGGATTCCCTCCCCGCATCGAAGGATGTAGGAGACACGTGCTTGTCGTAAGTCCGGGCTCCGCTCTCACCCGATGTTTGTCCTTATTTGTGCTTGTTACATAGTGGATCAACCTGCAAACAGGGCGAGGCCGAGGGTATCGTCATTTCTACTGGTGCCAACACCGTCCTCGGTCGTGTCGCATCGCTTGTTGGCCAGAAGAATGACATTACTAGCCACTGCACTGTACGCGGGGTCGGTTTTGCGCAGAAAGTGCGAATGAAGGCGGACGAGTTGCGACGGATGAACAGGATCCAAACGGGCCACACAGGCCAGATGCTGACACGATATTCTTCACGTACTACAGCATAGATGACAAGCTGCTTGAAGCAGAAAGAGAAATGTGGTTAATGTATGACGAGTCGCCGGCGGAAATCCTGCTTCCTCGAATCCCACAGGCACCCACGGTTTTAATTATGGTTTGTTTACTTGTTGATTAGATTGAATGTAGAATTTAGCACGACAATCTTCTTTATCTCAATTGTTTGTTGTGATGTTGATTTAGGCGTCATATCTCTCAGTTCTTATTTGAATAAAGTTGATGCCTATTGAATATTATCTCTGTCCCCGTATTCCTCTATGGTGATCGCATTTCCCTTGAGCTCAGCCTCAAACGTCTCGGTGCCATCATCATTACCGCGACGTGCCAACGTTGGTGGCCCCCGTCTTCCATTCTCCTCAGATAGTTCAGACTGCAGGGTGTGCGACACCGTATGACATATTTGGTATGTAGGTGTCGCAGAGGCCTGGAGGGACTGTTGGATATAGGCTTTGCATTTTCAGAAAAAGTACTGTTAACCACTTCCGGTGCAGGTGCGCGGGCTCTAAAAGGAATACAACGCGATTTGCTCTGGTCGCGCGCAAACGGTACGTGAGGGTTCGGGATACATGTGAGAGGCTGAAACAGGCAGGGGGGAAGGAGGCAAGGTGTGAGTCAATCTGCGGGAATGTGGCCAACAGCGACAGCGTACGGCGTTAAAGACTCATGACCAGCCAAGAACTCGGTCAACCACCATACATCAGCATTTGACAATCTGCTCCACAACAACGGGATACAAATGTGTGCGATAGGGATCTCGGAAGCATCGGGGGCAGGTTGGGTGAAATTTTTTTGTCGTCATTGTTGCAACATTTTGACATGCTCGACAAAGGTTTGAATGGGATCCAGACTTCTGCGTTGAATTGTAATGGCACGGCTAGGAAGGGAGGTGAAGGAGTTGAAAACCTCGAAAAGTAAGGGGCATGGTTTTACAATCATGATGCTTGGTGGGAATCGGTTGAACCACAACGCCAAGGCACGATATAAAGTTTAGGCAAACAGCCACATTTTTTGTCCTCCCCTAGTCGAACGAACGGGGTGCTTTATTCACAATGATTACTGTTTTACAGAGGGTAACCTGTCTGTTGGGGTTGTCTGGTACAATGATATGTCGAGTAAGAAAAAGGGGGCTGGACGACCAGGAGGATACATATCGGAGTTTGAATTCGGACCATGCCCATCACAAGCATGTCACGCGCGATCGCTCAGCTGGTTGGATCGCACTTTCGGTCAAAGACAACCAAGTTGCACTGGAATACATGGTCTTTCCCTCTCACACAGGTGCATCTCTCTCAAGCTTTACCTCTCAATAAACACTACCTGTTCTAGTTCTTGGACAATGGTCATCCATCCTATTTATGGCACAACCTGATATCCAGGCTCTAAACATGGGCCTACAACAGGTTCAGGATGGTGTAATAGTTTCACAGGAACAATTCTCTTGCTTTGGCAATATCCCTGCCATTGCACAAGGTAACATACTACAAGCCATTGCAGACCTCAATGCCAATATTGACAATTGTTTAACTGAGGTCACTGATCATACCAACCTCAGTTAGATGATTGTTGATATTGGTTTTGAGGTTTGCAATGGCTTTTAATATGTTGTTAGCTTCTGCAATGGCAAAGATATTGCCAAAGTGAGAGAGCTGTTGCCTTGAAGCTATTACACTATCCTCAAGTTGTAGCCCTGCATTTAGAGCCTTGATATCAGGTTGTGCCATAAGTACTCAAGTAGATGGTTCAGGAGGAACAGGTGTTGTGGCAGCTCTGGCTTAATTTCTGGCTTTAGCTATGGGGCTGGCCCCTAGTGGTGGCTAGTGGTGGCTGGGCCCAGCCAGTGCTCAGCTGCGCGCGGCTTCAAACCATATTGAGCCTGCTCCACTGAGCTGCCTCGAGCTGACCCACTGCCCTTTCGCCCCTTGATCGCCATCACCATATTGATCAGCGCCGCCTTCCATACTACCTCTCCCTACGACGACGATGGGGCAGTGACGACGACGACGACATTCTCAGCGACTACAGGCACCATCCCCCCCTCCCTCGCTCCAGACGCGAGCGGAGGGGCCTCTCATTCAGTTCTTGGAGACTACAGGCAGCACTCCCCCCCTCTCTCGCTGCAAACACGAGTAGGGGGGTTTCTCATTCCATTCTCAGCGAATACAGACACCACCACCCCTCCCTCGCTCCTTCGTCAGAAGCGCTAAGCAGTCCTCCAAAAGACGTCCAAGATGCACCGCCACCCATCGAGCCTACCGGTGACAGGCCCACCGCGAGATCCGCGGCGTTGCGGGTGGCCGCTGGTTTGCACGCACTTGGGCGGGCGAGAAGGACTCGCAGATTGCAGTGGCTGCTGAGGCTGCCCTTGCCTCGCCCAAATTACCTGCCTTGTCTATCTCTGCACCCCCTGCCGGTTCGCGTGCTCCCAGAAAGCGCAAGCTCAAGGTGGATGCCAACTCCACAGCAGCATCCTCGCCTCGGCATCTCTCGCCCCAGATGGCGACGCACATGCTGCACCTTTACAACGCTTCGCTACGAAATAGCCCGCTCTGTTGATGACAGTCGCCACATCAGTGGACATGGATATTGACCCTGTGTCGTGACTTGCATTAAACGCGAGGGGGCCCTTGGTGACAAGATGTATCCTGCTGAGGTGCTCAAGGATGTGCCACCACCTGGTAGCCGGTTCAGCTCGCTAGATGAATTGATAGTGAACGCTGATGGATTTGCCGGTGTCTTTCCGGAGGACAAGTTCGAGATCGTCAAGCGGCTTCAGAGTCTTGGCCAGCGCTGAACTATGACTGGTGATGGTGCCAACGATGCGCCTGCCCTTTCTCGTGTCAATGTTGGTATTGCCGTCGAAGGTGTCGCTCGTGGTGCTGCTAACATTGTCTTGCTGAACCTGATTTTTTGGCGATTGTGCATGTGATCCGTTGTTCTCGTACATCGTGCAACGTACGCGAAGCTATGCGATCTATGCGTGTGCAGTCACGATCCGTATCGTTGTCTCCTTCCCTATACTCGCCTTCTCCTACAAGTTCCAGTTCCTGTCATTCATGCTTTATATCATTACGTTTCTCAATGATATCATCATTATAAAACTCTCCTCTGAGTCTGTGCTCCGTCATATAGATTGATCTGTGGCTTCTGCTTTGCACAACTTGTATCCGCAATGATTGGTGGTTTCGCGGATTGGGACTTCACGAACACTCAAAAGATCTCGGTCGGTTGGATTTGTATCGTCTGGGTTTGGGTAATATTTTTTATTCACCTAGTTCGTGGTTTTTGTGCATGCTAATGTTACTTTACAGGGTATGATTTGGTTCATTCCTCTTGATATGATTAAGTCCGCCATGGAGGCCACAGTGATCAGGTTCCTCCGCAAGCGTTCCCAGATGACCACGGCTACTGTTGGTGCCTCAGTTGAAACTGATGTCCCGCTCACGCGACCTCAATCGCACACGGCGTCCATGCACAAGTTACTACTAGTATACTCAAACCGGACATCATTCATCCGCCGGGCTGGGCCTTGGGCAGAAAGTGCGAGTGAAGGAGGAAGAGTTGCGACGGTTCGGCAGCATCCAGACCCGACGCACGGGTGAGACGTTGGTATGTCATCCGCAAACGCCATAGGTGACAGAGCGACCTAGGACAGTAAGCGTGTAAGGGCATTGTATCTACCAACTTCCAACGCTATATTCGGTGAATGGACGAGACTGAAAGGCCTCGTAGACACTCAACGATAATCGTGTTGGTAATCGCGTTTGGGCTTATTAATATTTACAAGTTAAAGTCCATGTCACCGGCATGGCTCACGCGCCAGTTCCTGGCTTGTGATCCACGCCTTCAGCATGGACTCCAGCTTGTTAATATCTATGCTTATATATCCTGTCCTGTCTGAAAATGGTTCATGACAAATATACGTTACTCTTTATTTTATGGCCAGTGATGGAGATGTGTTTCCTAGTCATCTTTCATCGGGTAGACTTCCCCAATCACATTAAGTGAGGACCATCACATTATGAGCCCCGTCCAATGACCCATTCACGAATTTGCAGTCCTCTGAGAAATACTGACCGTGGGCGACCTGCACGTAGCTACTGTAGTTTCCCATATTACTGCCCGTCGTAGACGCTGTGCACAGTAGAGAGGAGCTAATTCAGTCTCGGACCCTACGATTACCCAGGCTTTCGTTGGCGCTATAGCTTTTCTTAAAGCAATCCTTGCGGTGACAATGCGGTGTAAACGGGCATCAACGAAACTGAATGCGGGGACTTCATGGGCGCCAGAAAATTGAGGCTGTCTACCGGGCGCAGTAGTTGCCCAAGAGTCGGTGCTCAGCGCTCAGCGCTCATCCTCTGGGCCACAGTGGGTACAGCTGGGATATCACACATTTCTTCCCTGGCATGGGGATTCACTGTCCCGGAACTTTCTTGTCCCTGGAAAGCGCCTGAGGGGACGATCAATCGATCAAGTGAAATATTGAAATCAAGTGTGAGAATTTGAAAAAAAATTAACCAAGGCTGATAAGACGACCTCTTCTCGATGTCATATATGATATATCCAAGCCCATGAATCAAGATGTGACTTCCTTGGGCCGAATAGATGTACGATGTCACTTCAATTTCCACCTTCCAGAACCTCGTGTGATCCATCAATGCTCAGCAGAACAAACGGCGAGAGGAAACGTCGCTAGCCGCTTTTTATCCGTCTTCTCATCTTACTGCAACAATACAGTCAGACAAGCCCATACGAGAATCCCATGCGCTGGTTCAAGGGGAACGTAATACTGGGACACGGTTCTGATGTTTGAGGAGGCAAGCCAACCAGATTCCAAGAACTCTTTCACAGAAAAGTGCAAGAACTGAACAATTTTGAAGCCCTCGACATCGACGACGGAAATTAAGCTCGAGCACGCAGAGATAACTGCATCCTCTGCATCCAGCGGTGGCTAATATTTCACGAGTTTGTGGCCTACGGCTGACTCAAACTTGAAGCCCGTGAATAGGTATCATCCAGAGTTATTGGCAATTCGTTCAACGCCGTGCGAATGCGAATGCTTGTTGGTATACATCGACGTAGGGTACAGTTGACAGAATGCCCATCGAAACCTGAGTGACAACATGGATGACAATCAACATACGGCATGAGGTTCCTGATATCACATCAGCTGGTTCCGAGAGCGTACTACTAATACATTACATCAAAGCAAGCCAGAGGTACAGAATAGGATGCATAAGTACGTTAATTAGAGGGGTAATAATAGTGAGCATGGCCGTTCAAGTGACCATTACCATTCGAATTGGAGCTGCTGTGTCCACCGTACTGTAGAATAGGCATCCACCCTCCGGCGGAGACTTGCACGGTACCAACGATGATAACGTTGTCGCGAGTGATGCCTCCCTGACCAACCCTCCAATAGGGATTACTAGCCTGGGCTTGGCTGGAGCTCTGCAGTTCATCAAGAAATACGTTTTTGGGTACGCCAGGCCAGGGGCATCAGACCCTTTATCAATAACTGCACAGCAAGAGAGTCAGAATTAAGAAAGCCTCACAGCGATAAATCTATCAACGACGCTCGCAACGAGCTTCGCAAATCGTTCCAGCGTGATCTCGTTGCGATTACGAGTCTGATCCCTGATTTGGATCTGGCGCTCCCATGGTTGATACCCAGGCCACTGAAGATATGGGTAGTAGGAGAGGGTGGGTGGGTTATGAAAACCATCAGAGCTTGGAACTAACGGCGGAGAGGGGAGGGAAAAAGAACGTAGAGTAGAACAAACTCTTACATTCATGCGAATTTGAGTGGAGTGGCCGCCTCCGAGGGGGGCCGCCGAGCTTGCATAGCGCAAAGTCCTCGTGTCTCCCAAGACCGCTTGAGTCAACGGCAGGCCGACGGCGCCATCATTCCGGACGAAAAATACGGGCATGCGTAAACTGGCCTGCTCGACGTACCGACGCCAGTCCGCTTGGTTGGGCGGGCTCCAGATCTTCTGGGGAATGACGTGGTAGGAGGATGGGGGTATAAAGTCGAGGATCCAGAGTGAACGGTTTTCACCGTGAACAGTGTAGACCGCGCCAACGGGAGAATCGGGCACGGATGCCTGTGCTACCATGAGCGCGTTTGGGTTGTCGGGCACGTTGCCGATCACTTGAACGTCATCGGCGTTTTTCTTGAGGAGAGATTCAATGTAGGAGGCCGCATCTCGCGAACCAAACATCCGGACGAGGTAACCGTTGGTGTTGACGAAGGGGGCGGACGTATATTGATCGCGGTAGTGCGCCATGTTTTGGCGAGGTCTCTGACCACCCTTTTGGTGGATGGAGACGCGGCGGGAGACACCAGCCTTGACACTATCATTGATCACGCGTGTGATGTCCTCAACGACGTGAGTGACTCCCAAGTTTCGAACCGCTGTCCTTCCAGTAGCTTCTCTCGTGAGCATGTCCAATCGTAAAAGCGCGTCCTCAACTTCCGTCCTTCCCATAAACCTCTTCAAAAACCTCTCTGTCCAATAGTTAGTTAACAGAGATCCATCAGGCCAATCGCACTCACTGATCCATCCTTGCTTCATTTCCTTAGTAGAAATGGCAAGAATCGATAGCACCTGTCCCATGACCTTCCCAAATAGTTCCGTCATTGCTGCTGCCAGTGGGACCCCGATGTAGATGATGCTGAGACGTTGGAGGAAAGATTGAATGCGTTCGAACAGATTCACGAGCGTCCCATGGCTTGCGACAACGTCTTTTGCCACCTGAGATAGACACTTCACGGAAGTTTCCCGACAAGCTCGGGAAGGACGTACCCCCAGGAGAATACTAATCCCTGTAAATATTTTTTTTGCTGGCGGAAATGGCTGAGATGAACACGTTGAGGCGTGGTGACTCGGATAGAGAACGAATTAAGATTTAAATGCTCACACGTGCGATGCCTTGGCCGAGTGTTGCCGAAAATGTGAATAGAATGTGTACCGTGGGATTCAGCCATTTCATCAGTCTGTCGTCTCCCTTGCAGAATTCATCAAATGTGCGTGCTTGCTCTCGAAATAGGTTCAGGACAGCGTCGGGGGAGTTACAGGTGTAAAGCATAGCAGCAAATGGATGGATAAGTAGGTCTTGCTTGGTGAGTTTTCTATACTCGTCAGAGGCAGCGTCGAATATGTTGGTAAAGTTCGAGATGGAGGGGTCGGTCGTTTGATGGAGTGAGGACATGGGAATAGCAGGGTCGAAGATATACAGTATTCCCTGGGGCTTGGACCTAGATATACAGCCTTCAATGTGTTATTACCGTGACGGCGCCAACATGATAAGGATCTCAGGTGATGCCGCAACGTGCTGGTTGGATATGGAATACAGACGCTCATCGTGCCGAGCTGCTAGGAGAGTCACCTGATAGGGATAGCGACCTTATGGTAGTGGCGGCGCAGCGATTGTCTTGTGGATAATGTTGGAGGTGGAGAAGAGTAGGATCATACCACTGGCATATGTGATTGACATCCCAGGTGGGGGTTCCTCTACCTCTACCTCATGGATTTACTGTTCTATGTACGCTCAAGCAGGCACAGACCGCTGCGGTCGAGTGGAATCAGAGTAAAGACAGGCGCAGGCGCGTATGCTACCTTCCAACTTTTCACTTTTCTTTAATTGCGTGCCCCTCGTATCGACCGGTTTTGGTCGGTTCGGTACCGGACTAGCGGACCAGAGACCATCACCTTACAACGCGCGGTTCGAGCCTCATGTCACACAGTCCCTCCTCTGTAGGAAGGAATTCCCCGGCTCGGTAAAATACTGAGGGGTGCAAGGCGAAGGCTACCCTACTATAAGTGAGCTAAATTAGTGTTAAAACAAGGGACTAGAATTCAGTGTCTGAGCCCTCATGTTGGGGCACGCGGCGTTTGCCCGTGGGAAATGCGGTCATGTCGCGTCACGGTCAGCTGCACCGGTCAGCGCTGGTCAACCGTCTGGTCAACCGTTGTTGGGTGTAGGTGTGCGGGTGCGGTTCTAACACCCTCGACTCAGCGCCCTGCTAGCTGTTTCATCCCACGCAACTCCCAACAATCCACGGAATCTCAGATTTGACCAGTGCGTCGTGCTCTTCCTGCGGGTGTTTTCTGCATACAGACATACCCGTACTCGTTTTGTCGTCATGTGGTTGGATTCAGTTGTGGCGGCTCTGGCTTATTTCCGACTTTTTAGCCTCGAGGCTGACCAGGGCTGACCCCTGTTGACTCAGTGTTTACCTGACCTGACTGGGCCAGCGGCTGGGCTCAGCCGCGCGGCTTCAAACCATATTTGAGCCTACTCCACTAAGTTGCCTCGAGCTGACCCAGCGATCGCCATCACCATTTGACCAGCGCCGCCTCCACACAACCTCTCCCTACGACGACGATGGGGCAGCGACGACGACATTCTCGGCGACTACAGATACCACCCTCCCTCGCTCCTTCGTCAGAAGCGCTAAGCAGTCCTCCAAATGACGTCCAAGATGCACCGCCATCCATCGAGTCTACCGGCGACAGGCCCACCGCGAGATCCACAGCGTTACGGGTGGCCGCTGGTTCGCACGCACTTGGGCGGGCGAGAAGGACTCGCAGCTCGCAGTGGCTGCTGAGGCTACCCTTGCCTTGTCCAAATTGCCGCCTTGTCTATCTCTGCGCTCCCTGCCGGTTCGCGTGCTTCCAGAAAGCGCAAGCTCAAGGTAGATGCCACAGCAGCATCTTCGCGCTCTGCATCTCTCGCCCCAGAGGGTGCCACACCTGCTGCACCTTTACAACGCTCCGCTACGAAAAAGTCCGCTCTGTTGATGACAGTTGCCACGTCAGAAGTGGACATGGATATTGACCCTGTGTCGTGACTTGCATTAAACGCGAGGGGGCCCTTGGTGACAAAATGTATCCTGCTAAGGTGCTTAAGGATGGGCCACCGCCTGGCAGCCGATTCAGCTCGCTCGATGAATTGATAATAGACGCTGATGGATTTGCCGGTGTCTTTCCAGAGGACAAGTTCGAGATCGTCAAGCGGCTTCAGAGTCTTGGCCACCGCTGTGCTATGACTTGTGATGGTACCAACGGTGCACCTGCCCTTTCTCGTCCCAATGTTGGTATTGCCATCAAAGGTGCCGCTCGTGGTGCTGCTAACATCGTCTTGCTGAACCTGGTCTTTTGGCAATTGTGCATGTGATCCATGGTTCTCGTACATCTTGCAATGTACCCGAAGCTATGCGATCTATGCGTGTGCAGTCACGATCCGTATCGTTGTCTGCTCCCTATACTCGCCTTCTCCTACAAGTTTCAGTTCCCGCCATTCATGCTTCATATCATTACGTTTCTCAATGATATTATCATTATAGCACTCTCCTCTGAGTCTGTGCTTCCATCAAGAGACCAATCAGTTGGAACTTCGTAGAGATTTTGTTTATGCGAAAGCGTATGGTCTCTATTTCGTTATATGTTCCTTACATGAATTGATATTGTCTTCTGATTCTAAGCGCCTCTCTAGGGTCAGTTTGATTGCTGTCATCATCGACTCGGACTTCTTCCAGTGAAAGTTGCACGTGGATCTGAACGCGCCCCCTGGTCAGATTGACCACAACGACAAGCAACTACACACGATCATCTACCTCCAAGTTGGGATCATTTTTCAAGCCCTTATCTTCGTCACTTACTCAGGATGATCTTTGGGGAGCAGAACATTGAAAAGCTGGAGAAATTTGTGAGGGCAAATTTCACTGCCTTTTCAACATTCTACTTCTCGAAGATCGTCCTGACGATGAAAACTTTGGTGTTCCAGAACACCATAAACCGGTAGAACCCACGTTCCAACGACATATTTACCTGGGCGCTCTCAATCCCAATAACTCATAGATTCTTCTTCAAGGAACGACCATCATACAGATCGATCTGTGGCTTCCACTGTGTGCAACTTGTATTTTCAATGATTGCTTGTTTTGCGGTTTGTGGTTTCACGGACACTCAAACGATCTCGGGTGGTTGGGTTTGTATCGTCTGGGTTTGGGTAATGTTTTTTATTCACCTGGTTGGTGGATTTGTGCATGGTAATGTTACTGTGCAGGATATTATTTGGTTCATTCCTCTGGATATGATCAAGTTCGCCATGACGGCCACAGTAACAACGTTCCTCCGAAAGTGTTCACAATTGGATGCCGCCGCTGCTGTTCGTGCCCCGACTAAATTGTTGTCCCGATCACGCTCCCTCAATCGTGCGCGGCGTCCATACACGAGTCACTATACTCAAACCGCACCTTATTCATCCGTCGGGCTGTACACAGGATGGGCATTGAGCAGAAATTCCGAGTGGAGGAGGAGCTGCGACGGTTCAGCAGCATCCTGGCGCGTCACACGGACCAGACACTGGCACACCATCCCTCCCCCAGCCGCATGGCAGAGCGACCTAGGACAGGAAGAGTGTCAAAGCATCGTATCCATGTAAATTTATTACGTTTCGCCCTTCGAAAAATTGGTGTCGTCTTCTCAGTCACGTTCCACCTTTTTTCATCCCTTTTCCCTATTTACGAACGAGCTTCCGACGCTGGATTTGGCGAATGGGTGAGACTGAAAGGTCTCCTAGAAACTCTACGATCATCCCGCGAAGAAGTTGTATCGATATCGGTACTTATTTTAATTCCTCTGCTGTCTGTGGTGCCGCCGCGTGGGACATGCGCAGTGGCACGAGTTCGAGAGATCAGAGATAAAGGGGAAAAGAGCAATCAATGACGCGCCGTATATCCCAATCCTTATCACCCAACGCTGTATGGCTTGTTGGCGCGGTTTAGAGTCGCGCAGCGAAAGCGGGATTCCGCAAGGAGTGAGAAAAAGATAGATGGTCACACTGAAGTTCTGAGTCAGAAGCGAGGCGTTCTCGCTGTGAGGTGCTTCTTTTTTTATTCAAGTCCTTTATCGGAGGTATCTGTAGGGCTTAAATACATCTCGAGGCGCCCATAAGTAAGGCAGATGTCCTAAATTGTAAGTAGGATTATTAAGGGAGGCCGAAAGGGACAGAAGTGTGAACAAAGTAGGTATTTAACAGAGAGGTAGCAAAAGGAAATAAAGCACGGCGTCTTGGTATAGTACAGTCCTGTCGTCCATGGCAAGTCCTGAGAGGTCCAGACCACCGTCAATGGAACAAAGGAAGTGGCTGGTGTGGTATGGGCGATGCACGTGCTGCGCTCGAGCAGGGGATCGTCGTGGTTCCGTGATCGTCGTCATTGTCTCTTGGTCCCGCTCCGAGGACCCGTTCCGAGGGTTCGTTCCGTTCCGTGCTCAGTACGTAAGCAGACCTTACAAATCTCATGAACAGTACGTTTCACACGTGATTTTCTACAGCTATATCCAGCACCTGCTACGCCTTCCTCTAGCTCGGGTTCGGAACTTTCTTGCCTGGTAAGTGCCCACGGGGGTCTCCAGCTGGTCAAGTCACATATCACAGCATCTATCTGTGTTTTTTTTTTTTTTTTCATTTTCCCTTCAAACCTTCCTTGGCGGACTGTGCCACAGTCCAAGTGCACAATATTGAATCACAAGAAATTACCCAGGTAGTGCGAGCACCACTACTACCCTCGTCAAATGAGACATCGCTCGCCGCTTTGCTCATGCCAATGGGTTCTTCATTACGTCACAGCGGCCCCGAGAAATGGAACGTGGATCTTAGGCCTAAGCTCGGATGCGAGCCTGGAGGCGGAGACGTGATTGGGACGCTTCCGATTGAGAACGGGAAGACTATGAAAGCGCGAGGGCATGTAACGGAAGACAGGGACATAAGGAGCTCAGATAGTAGTTCAGACTCTTAAAAGGGTACTACTAACCACTTCCAGTGTAGGTGCGGGCTCTAAATAGAATACAAGGCAATTTTCTCCGTTCGCCCGTAAATGTACATGACAGCTCGGGATATTTGTGAGAGGATTGAGGGAGAAAAAGTAAGCAAATGAAAGAAGGGTGTGGGACAATATGGCCAAGTCACGAACCACGCGGAACCTTCAAGTTCACACAGCCTCGGGCGTATAGCGTACAGCGTAAAAGACTCAGCCAAGAGCCTCGATCGACCCGACCCTTCTTCCTACACCGCCACATCGGCCTTAACAATCTATTGTACCAAGGCGGGGGCAATTTC
The DNA here is from genome assembly GCA_003315875.1 of Lactifluus piperatus. NCBI lineage: Eukaryota > Fungi > Basidiomycota > Agaricomycetes > Russulales > Russulaceae > Lactifluus > Lactifluus piperatus. Next base: position 16,166 of record QFDX01005079.1, on the reverse strand, counting down.
CGGAACGAGGATCTCGGAAGCATCAGGAGCAGGTTCTTGCCGCCGTTGTCTGTGTTGTTGAAGCATTTTTACATGCTCGACGGGGGTACCAATGGGATTTAGACTTGTGCGTTGTAATGGCAAGGGAGGCGAGGGAGTCGAAAAACTCAAAAGCAAGGGGGACGAATCTCACTGGCAGCGAGCGCCGAGGAACGAGATAGTAGGTAGTGGTGTCAAAAATCAAGTTTGTACTCCTTCAGGGCCTAGTCAAATGAATGGGGCGCTTTATTCCCACCCAATGACTACTGTTTTGGAGAGGCTTACATGTCTGTTATCACATCGCCGCACTCACAGGGGTTTTCTGGTAAAGTCAGAATACTACTAGTAAGGGGGCTAGGCGCTTTGGGACCAGGTAACGATGAGACTTGACGCGAACCACGGGTGGAATGACGATAACATTAGTAACATGAACAAAAAAAAATGGGGATGTAGGTGAAAAACAAGCCAGGGAACAAAACGGAAATGCTGGGGTAAGGGGGGTGGAGATTTGGAGGACAAACTGACAATTTTCCTAGAAAATGTCAAGCGCGAAGGAGAAGAAGTGTTTGTTGACTTGCTGCGAGATATGACAAGGAAAATCTCTTGGCTTTATTCGGGCGTAAGATGCGAGCGTGACATGCTTCGGGCTCCTCCCCCGAGAGCGTGACACAAGCTTCGGGGCACCTTTCCCGAACCCGAACCCACAATGTGTGTTAATCGTGTTGTATGATGTTAATCCATTGTTGTTCTGCTGTCATTTCTCCCTCACCGTGCTGCCCGACCGTGCTCAATCGCGTTGAGTATTTAATGGCCTCATCCTTTCCCATGTTCTTCTCTACTTTGTCGTCCCGCTATCACTTCCAGCGTTTTTCCTGTCCCCGTCCCATCCTCCTTATAGGTGAACTTGTCTCAACCACTTGTAGAAAAGGAAGCATGTCCTCCTGCCGATCCTGAAGCAACCAAAGGGTCTCCTGAATGTCAGAAGAATCTTCAAGACAAGCACTTCACCCGTACGTCATCTCGCTCTGCCTTTTTGCGCCCCGAACGTCACCCCTTACCCGTTCTATTCTTTAGATGCCTATGTAGACATGTCAACAGTACCATTTGTTCCCCACCTTCCCGGGCCGCCATTTCTCATTTCCAAAATTTAGATCGAGCTCAAGGCAGATGATCTCTATGACAAGGAACAAGTCGACCTAGACGTCAATGTCGAGGGTGTTTTTGCCTCTATTCAATGCAACGAACAAGGTCTCTCTATTCAGGAAGCGCAGCGGCGTTTCCAGATTTTCGGTCCCAATGAACTCGAAAAGGATGAACAGAAGCCCACCCTTCAGGTTAGCCTTTTGAATATTTACGCCTTGCTTCCACTTCGCAGTCCGCTGAAGATGTGTCACTTCTCCAGTTCCTTAGTTCAATTCCTCTATCCTGGGCTATGTGGGTGATCACACTCGTGGCTATCGCATTATCCAACGGAGAAAACCGTCCACTTTTCTGGCAGGGCATCACTGCCATCGTCTCCTTCGTGCTTCTCATCTCATTTATGGCTCTTTATAAAGCGCGTGGAGCCGGAATTGGTGTTAAGGCATTCAGGGACACCACTCACAAAGCAAAGGTGAAGCGCGACGGTAGCTGGGTTGAGATCGAACCGGCCATGCTCGTTCCTGGAGATATGATCTCCTTCAAACTTGGTGACATCATTCCTGCCAACGGCTATCTCACCAAGGCTATCAACCTATCTATTGATCAGGCTGCGATCACGGGGGATTCCCTTCCCGCATCGAAGGATGTGGGAGACATGTGGTTATCGTAAGTCTGGCTTTTGGCTCCCACCCGATGTTTGTTCTTATTTGTGCTTGTATAGTGGGTATCGTCATTCCTACTGGTGCCAACACCTTCCTCGGTCGTATCGCATCGCTTTTCGGCGGTCAGGAGAATGAGGCCACCAGCCACTGCACTGTACTCAGGGTCACGGCTGAGCAGGATGCAAGCGGGCTACACGGGTGAGATGCTGACACGATATTCAGATTCTTCACATCTACAGCATAGAGATGACGGGCGGGCTCAAATATATAAGCAGAAAGGCGGAAAAGATCCGTGTCCACTCAGGCACCCCACGTTTTTAATATACAGTCGAACCCCTCTTAACACATACCTCTGATAACACATACCCTGGGCTGTCCAGAGGGGGTATGCATTATGAGGGGTTCGACTGTAGCTTTCCCTTACAGTACAGTATGAAAAGACGACGGCTTGTTTGGCTTGTTGTCATAGCGATATGGGTATTACATCTCTGTCCGAAAGTTGATGCCAATGAATTATTAATTAGTGTAAGCTGATGGGTATGCAGGCCCCGGCCCAATCCTGAACCAATCGAAGAGTCTCCAGAACGTGGGAGGAATCTTCAGGACAACCACTTTGCCTATCACCGGGCTAATCCATCCCGTATGTCATCTCGCGCTGCCTTTTGCGTCTCGAACATCGTCCCTCACCCGTTCTATTCTTTAGACGCCTATGTATACCGGGGGTGAAATGATATGGGCTTGACCGGCATCAGGGTATTATGATCGCAGCATCTGTCAGAATGAATGTCCATTTGCAGGCCGCAACTAGTCCGCATTTTGCCTGCATGCGGTGAGTTTGGGATGGTACTGTGCATACACATACTGCCTGCATGAGGCCAAGGATGAGGCTCGATGAGGGACTATCGCCCAGAGGCCTGAGGGTTAAAGTAAAGCCCGAGCCTCCGAGGGCCTTTCCTGATCGATGAGCGCAGCAACTCCGGCCGTCCTATCTTTCGGCATCGTCTTCCGGTTCCGGGCCGGGGTTGTCTTTGGGTTTAGTTGTATGGTGCTGGGTGCTGCGCCCACGTTACAGTGCGAAAAATCAACTGTGCAACAGGGGACGTCGGGCGAGGAATCCTGTGCGTTGACATCAATCATTTTATCCGTGCACTGTTGCGCGACATGAGCCGGGGTGTAGAATTTAGAGCCTACAGCTGACGGGAATAACTGATGTTGGGCTGGCAAATACTTGGCGTTGAGGCCGTTGAGGCCTTGGTGCCTTGGCATCATGTTATAGCATCTCCGCCCACCCTGTGCACGCGGTGCCCCACCACGGATGATGGTCGTAAAAGGGATAGAGTAATGCCACACTTGTACCGATAACGATAACTATCCGACGTCAAAAAAAAAACCCGTTGAAAGGAAGGTTTCGACGAAACGGCCTTGCGTATGGAGCACGGAGGCGTCAACTCGTGACGTGGGTCAACCCCCCAGCGCTCTTCTCTCTTATTCAGTTCTCTTCAAATCTACGGGCTTATCCACGAAACGACATAAAGCCCTATCCAATGCAGACGATGCCAATCATCGAAATCATCGGTCACTTCATGCGCGAGCTCGCTTGGTCGAAAATATCTCACCAGTGACACATAGCAGATCGAGAAGTAGCTCAAGGGGTTCCACGATCTGCCCCTTGGAGCGAACCCTCGAACCCCTTTTCTCCTACGTCCACTCTCAAGTCTTCATCAGCCTCAGTCGGCCGTACGATCTGCCCCCATGAAATCCTTCAAAACAGCATTATGCGCACCGCGGCGGCCGCGCTCGAGGAGAAGGTGGCAAGCGCGCACAGAAATTGCGGTTTCGCTGGTCATGAAGCTGATCACCGTTACAGGTTGGTGTATGGGGGCTGCTCGGCTTAGGATTCAGGAGTGGGGGAACAGTTTCGTGAGATAGTGAAGGAGTTGTAGAAGGTAGCGAAGGTGCTTGATGACACGCTCTCTAGCTGAGGGGACAATACAGGAGAAACGCACCGGGATGACAAGCACCATTTTGCCGGTGGAAGTGAAGGCGCCGAGTCGTCTACGGCTTCGCCCGAGCGCCCGAGAGAAGATGTGCCTCGTGGCATATAAAATGCGCAGTCTGGAGCCGTTTTCTTGGTGTCAACACTCAATAGTACGTTGACCTTTACTCCTCACGATCATTGAAAGGGGTTTGTTAATCAAGTGGTCTTATAATGTCGTTTTGGTTACCATCCACAGTATGATAGGCCGCATGTTTATCGTAAATGAAAGGTACTTGCAGCAGCTACAGTACTCTTGAGGTGGACGATCAATCGATCAATCGATCTAGATAGAACCGATCGTTGTGCCACGGGTACCACCCCCCGTTGGACGTTGGACACTTATCCTCCTTTACGCCCTCCCGTCATTGCCAGGGTCATCCCCTGTAGCGTCCCGTTCATCCATTTATCCTCCAGACATCGGTAGATATATCTCGGCCGCACTGTCGGCCTCGAAAAGTCTGGTTGCGCTGCGCTGCGGCAAGACTGGAGCGCTCTTACTATGTGCACATGACTACCAGAGGTTTCGGAGGGTCGGTGAGGTGAATAACTGATAAAATATATTCTCTCATGTCATCGATGAAACATAATATTGTCGGCGTCATTGCAACGTGGTGATGAGCTGGAGGGGGATGTCAATACGATTCAGATTTCTGCCTTAAGTTACAATCGCATGGCTGGGAAGGGATGTGAGGTTCGCTAGGGGGCTTGAGAACTATGAAGGCATTATAGAGGTGGGGTGATTAGCAGCGCCCAGGGACGAGAGAAGTAACCGTCACCTTTCCGCATGTTTATGGCGTAAGTACTGTACTCCGATGGTAGGCCGGCTATTGTGGTGTTACAAGCAAGCTTTAAGGCGAGTAAGGAGCAGATCGAAATAATTAGGCGAGTTACAGGTGTGATGGAAACAACGATGATTGGCTTGGAGAAAGGGAAACATGTGATCAAGGGATTGAGAAGCCTAAATTAGTTACAAATTCCACTTCCAACTCTCATACGAGAAGAAGGACCTTTATCTGGGCGCAAAGGACCAAGTCCGAAACAGAACGAACCAATGGAACAGAGCAGAAGCGGTGGGCGTCGGAAAATAAGTGGTAAATGCTGAGATCTGGGAGCTCATAGAGTGAGGGGTGAAATGTATGAAATATGAAACATTTGGTGAGGGAACAGCCACGCTGGCAAAAAGTACCATAATGGACCAAACCAGGGACCAGGGGTGCAGTGGTGATTGAAATCAACCGTGAGAATTTGAAAATAAATAATCAATTTTGACCGAAATCCGAAATAAATAGGTAGAACCGATCGTCGTCCCACTGGCACCATCCCCTCTTGGCACACGTTACGCCCTCCCCCTGTCATTGCCAGGGTCATCACCTGTAGCATCCCTCCAGAATATCCGTAGATATGTCCCAGCCCATTATTGAGAAGGAAGCAGGCCCTCCTGCCCAACCTGAACCACTCGACGAGTCCTCCGCCGATGGAGAGAAGAAAAATCATCGGTATAAAGATTTTGAACATGACGAAGCCAAACCGTCTCGTACGTCGTCCCTCGCCTTCTACGCGTCCAACTTGATCGAGCTTGATCGATTGATCACTTGATCTCTGACCTGCATCATTTAGAGGTCGTGGTGGACATGTCACGTGTGCGATTAGTCACCCATTTCTCACCCCTCGCCATTTCTCATCGCCAAATTTAGATTGAGCTCAAAGCTGAGGACCTCTATGATAAGGAAAAGGTCGATCTAGAGACATTCGTTATTGAGGATGTCTTTACACTCCTTCAATGCGATGATCGAGGTCTCATTGCTGAAGAAGCTCAGCGTCGTTTCGAGATTTTCGGTCCCAACAAACTAGAACAATACGAGCAGAATCCGCTTCTTCATGTCAGTCTTCCTATTTTCATGTATTTGCTTTCACTTCACAGTCGACTAAAGAAGCCCCAATTTCCCAGTTCCTCAGTTTTATGTGGAATCCTTTTGCCTGGGTCATGGAGGCCGCCGCGCTCGTTGCTATCGCATTGTCAAACGGTGAACATCGTGCACCTGACTGGCAGGATTTCCTTGGTATCGCCACCCTCTTGCTTATCAACTCATCCATTGGTTTTTACGAGGAGCGTGGCGCCGGAAATGCTGTCAAGGCACTCATGGACTCCCTTGCTCCCAAGGCAAAGGTCAAGCGCAACGGTAGCTGGGCTGAGATCGAATCAGCCATGCTCGTTCCAGGAGATATGATCTCTTTCAAAATCGGTGACATCGTTCCCGCAGACTGCCGTCTTACAGAGGTTACCAACGTATCTATCGATCAAGCTGCCCTCACCGGGGAGTCCCTTCCTGTGTCGAAGAAGGGCGGCGACCAGTGCTACTCGTGAGTCCGGCTTCACTCATACCGCACCTTGTTTTTATCTCGCTGTATAGCGGGTCCACCTGCAAACAGGGTGATGCTCAGGGTGTCGTTATTTCTACTGGTGCCAACACTTACTTCGGCCGCGCCGCGTCACTTGTCAGTCAGGAGGATGACACCACAGGCAACTTACAGAAGATGATAGCTCAGATCGCTTCTTTCTGCCTTATCGCCGTCGGCATCGCTGTCGTCGCTGACATTTTCGTCCTTTATGCTGGCTTCCGTTGGACATACCGCACTGGTCTCGACAACATCCTCGTACTATTAGCTGGTGGTATTCCCATCGCCATGCCCATGGTGTTATCCGTCATTCTCGCCGTCGGAGCCCAGCAACTTGCCAGCTACAAGGCCATTGTTACCCGTATCACCGCTATCGAAGACCTTGCCGGTGTCACCATCTTGTGTTCTGACAAGACCGGTACTTTCACGACGAACGAGCTCACGATTGACCGATCGAACATCAAGACTTATGCTGCACTCTCAGATGATGATGTTATTCTACTCGCGGCATATGCATCTCGCACTGAGAACCAGGATGCCATCGATGCTTCCGTAGTTGGCGCTCTTGGTGATCCGACCCGTGCTCGTGCTGGTATCAAAGTGGTCGACTTTAAGCCTTTCAGTGCTGTCGACAAGCGGACGGAGATTACATATCGCGAGGAGTCATCTGGCAAGCTGAAGCGCGTCACAAAGGGCAGGGCTGATATCATTACCGACCTCTGCACACGCAACAGGAGCGAAGAAATCGTTCACCGTCTGGAATCCGACGTGGAGATGTTTGCATCTCGAGGTCTGCGCGCGCTTGCGGTCGCCTATGAAGAGCTCGAAGGATGTGACCCAGAGGCTAAAGGCAACGGATTCGAGCTCACTGGTCTTCTCGGCATCTTCGATCCTCTTCATGAAGGTACCAAGCAAGCAATCAAGGAAGCTCGCAAGTTGGGTGTCAAGGTCATGATGTTCACGGGTGATCAGCTTGCGATTGCTAAGGAGACAGGTCGTTGCCTTGGCCTTGGTGACAAGTTGTATCCTGCCGAGGTACTAAAGGATGGACCTCCCCCGGGCAGCCCATTCAGCTCGCTTGATGAAATGATTATGGATGCCGATGGATTTGCTGGCGCCTTTCCGGAGCACAAGGACGAGATTGTCAAGCGGCTCCAGGGTCTTGGCCACCTCTGCGCTATGACCGTTGATAGCGCTAACGGTGCACCTGCACTCTCCCGTGCCAATGTTAGTACCGCTATCGAGGGTGCCACTGATGCAGCTCGTGGTGCTGCTGACATTGTCTTGACTGAGCCCGGTCTTTCGACTATTGTGCATGCGATCCGTGGTTCTCGTATCATCATGCAACGTATGCGAAACTATGCGATTTATGCCTGTGCAGGCGCGATCCGTGTCGTTTTCTCCTTCTCCATACTCGCTTTCTGCTACAAGTTCCAGTTCCCCCCATTCATGGTTCATGTCATTGCGTTACTCGATGATAGCACCATTATGGCACTCTCTGCTGATTCTGTGCTTCCATCAACAACGCCAGTCAGTTGGGACTTGGCAGAGATTAGTGCATTCGCCATGGCGTATGGTCTCTATCTGACACTTTCGACGTACGTTCCATTCATGATTTTTATTTTATCCTCTGCATTCTAAAACGCCTCTCTAGTATCAGTTTGATCGCTGTCATTATCGACACGGACTTCTTCCAGCGCAAGTTCCACGTGGATCTGAACTCGCCTCCTGGTCAGATTGACCACAACGACAAGCAACTACACACGATCGTCTACCTTCAGGTTGCGATTATTTCTCAAGCCCTTATCTTCATCACTCGCTCTCATGGATTCTTTTTCATGGAACGACCATCATACAAATTAATCGGTGGCTTCTGCTTTGCGCAACTAGTATCTTCAATGATTGCTGGTTTCGGGGATTGGGGCTTCGCGAACATTCAGAAGATCTCGGGCGGTTGGATTGGTATTATTTGGGTTTGGGTAGCTTCTTCACCTGGTTGGTCGATTTCGTGCGTGTTGATGTTGCCTTTCAGAATATTGCTTGGTTCGTTCCAATGGATGTGATCAAATTTGCTATGAATGCTACTGTGATCAAATATATTCGGAGGCGTAAAGAGATGGTGAGGACGGCTGGTATCCGTGATGCGGAAGAAACTGGTGCGCAATCGAGCAAGGAGTCCATGTATCTATACTCGAGCCGGACGTCCTTCATTCGCCGCGCCTATCCAAGGTGGGCTTTGGGCAGAAAGTTGTAGTGAAGGCTGAGGAGTTGTAGTGCGTGACCAAGATCCAAGGGGGCACGCCATCCCTCGCACCTGACATCATAGATGACGGGTGGCGTGGAGCAGGAAGAGTTTGTGAACGTGTTGTATGTATGTAAATCTCGTCTCAATGACTTGTTGTGAAGTATTGTACTTGTTATATTGGCCATATTGAGCACTTTTACATCAACCGGAACTTATCGGCCCTGCTAAGTGCCTGTGGGGTCTCCACCCACCCAACATGGCCTGAAGGCTCATCCATATGGGTCGTCTCGTCGATGTCACGGTTAGATTGGTCCGAGTCGGGTGCCGGGTGCCTAATGGTACAGTTTTGGCCCGGGCTCACCCTCGCTCATAATTTCTCCCACATGAACACTAGATCCCCTCCCAACACTGTAAGGTGAACTACAAAGCCAGAAAGGGCGATCCGGATTTGCTGGGAGCTCGAGGCGTTTATCCTTTGTGTTATCTGGACACGGGAGAGAAAGAGTGGCAACTGAACAAGTGCCAGTGGTCCCAACGATATCAAAAAAAAATGCAGTGAAGGAAACGCTGATCCTCCTGAGTCCTAGTCTTTCAACTTCAACTTACTTTCTACATTACTCCGATCAAGATCAAAAATATAGGCTGATTTATTCTCCGCGGTTGTTGCGATATCTACCCGAATCACGCTGGCTCGAATGTATCTACGTGGGCTAAACCCCTATCCCTCTCCCCGCCGAAATACGCCATTCTGAATGAACTCATTTTGAATCCTCGAGCTTGGCTATCGGTCTTATCTGTGTCATGCTAGCAACTTGCTATAGAATGGGCACGTCGATGCCCCTTGGTCTTACAACTTCGACAGGTCAGCGCGTCATTTCATATCGCTTAAACGTAATTTACGACTCACCTGCGAGATCACGCCAAGATCCGGCGCAAATAAAATACAGTACATCTCATCTAATTTTTCGTTGTGAGAATAGGCAGCGGGATTGCCAATGGACCATTCGGAGGGCTTGAAACAGTCCGTATCTGCAGGGCTAGTCCTTGCCATGGATAACTTTGCGTCGTCGCGGTTTCAGACCTCCTCTGATTACCAATCGCGATCGTGATCGCGGCAACCAAATTACCAAACCGAGATAAGTTAGCCGTGAATGTATCGGGTACTGTATCGAAGGAAGTCGATCATCGGTGACGCAAGCTGTTAAGTGCCCCGCAGTGCTAAATAAGGGAAACTGGTTCCAAATCGCCACGACGTCCCTTTTCTCAGAGATCACTAGATCACTCTCACCGGCTGTGTGTCGGACTGCCCTAAGTACCCAAGTGTCCCCGTTTTGCGTGCCGTTTTGTCAGGTGTCTCTCGCGTTCCGTCTTTGCCCTCTTCTCGACTTTATTCGAACTTGGACTCACGCACGCGCCTCGGTGCGAGTACAATACATACGGTAATGTCTGCACCACCAGGAAGCGTTGGTTATCCGACGCCTTCTCCGTCTTCTGCAACCCCCTTCACTGCTACCTCACCACCACCTCACGAAACCGCCCTCCCCACAATCTTGTATCCTGAGCACTGGCAGCAGCAGCAGCCTGCCGTGTGGGTATTGACGCGTATTGACGAACCGCTGTTTCGCCGGGGGAGGGGGGTTTGACAGGGCAGGTCGCACGAGACGATGAACGAGGGCTTAGGGACGGACGTACGAGGGAAAAGGTCCGAGCGTTCTCTCGAGGACCAGATCATAGACCATTGAATGCGAGATCTGGTGCGTGACACTTGTGAGAATTATTCGGAGCGAGCCGGTTCGCGGATTGCGGATGCGGCAGCGGGATGATATCGATAAGAACTATGCATCGGTAGCTGTATGTGGTTCCATGGGTAGCTGGTCCGTAGACTCGGGGATAGTGAAAGAGAAGTAGACTAACCTCTGAGTCCAGGCGCGAGTGGCAAGGTACTCTGTTCGCGACTTCGTTGGGTTACCCTAGAACCGTTTTTTGGAGCCTAAGAATCTAAGCCTTTCAGTGATCAGGTGGAGGTTCTCGTCGCTGAGTTATGTGTCTAATTGCAGAAGGGGAATTGTGGCTGTTGGCAATGCATTTCTCAAAAAGCAAAATAAGACTAAGGTGTTACCATTCCGAATGTGCATATACTGACATTACTGCTTAGAAAATAACGTGGCTTGTTCGTTAGCACGCAATTATTGCGTTACAGCTCGAGATACCAGATGGAGATGCGATAGATGGTATTTGTGAATGAGAAGGGTGGGAAACTGGGTGGGAATTGCACGACGCGCGCAGCCGCCCTAGGGCGTAAATGGCCGAGTGGGGAGGCACAATCGATCGTGGTCGGTACATCGTTCAACAATTACATTGCCTCAAGGCTGCACTACTAGTAATATGACAACCAATTCCTTAACAGGGTTCCATTGATTGATCGGTCTGATCTATGGTTACCGTTATTAGTCATGACCGCAAGCGACTTGTTTTTCTTGTGTTTTTGGACTGTACCGTACGGTGAGCTTGTCATGGGATGAGCTCAACGAACCCTATGTCACGGTTCCTCACTTCATACTCGTGACGAGTATGAAGTGAGGAACGCCAAATTAGTTACAAATTACAAATTCCAACCTCATTAAAATTATAAGATCAAGTCCGATACAGAACCAACCAATGGAACAGAGCAGAAGCGGTGGGCGTCCGAAAACAAGTGGTAAATGCTCAGAGCTCACAGAGTGAGGTGAAATTTATGAAGTATTGGTGGGGGAACAGCACAGCAAGTACGACGTTGGACCAGAGCTGTGGGATCTGTTGAGGTGTTTGATTTTCGCCGTGAAAATGTACAGGGTTTGGGTAAAGAGAACGGCAAACCCCGCCGAAAAGCAAACGCCGGTATCAATTTGAAGGTCAATGATCCCCAGGCCTCTTCCCGGGCACCCGTTCACAACGTCAGCGTCATTATGTCGCGCCGATGAACGATTACACCATATATGGCTTAGCTCGAAAGTAGGTGACATTTTTGACGTGAACCATATAAGGTCTTGATAACCACGTGCAACGCAAAGCCTACCCTACCCTCCCATCCATCCCAAGACTCCGTTTTCATGGAAAGATATAAAAGTATGAGGTCATCCTCTCACTACCTCGCCCCTTATCCGCATACATCAAACTATCTCTTCACTTCTTCACCCCACCACTCCAAGTGTTCACCCTTTATCTACCGCAAATTTGTCGGACATGTCACAACCAATTGTGAACAACGGGACAGGTGCTCCTGCCCAGCATGACTTACTCGACGAGTCTCTCGAAGATGAGAAGGTTCTTCAGCACAGGTATTTTGGTCACGACGAGGCTAATCCATCCCGTAAGTTATCTCATGCTCCCCTTCTGCGTTTCTAACATTGCCGTCCCTCACCTGTCTTAAAGACACCCGGGTCCATGTAGATATGTCACGCGTGCGATTTGTCACTCTTATCATAAAAAAACTCATTTCTCATTTCCAAGTTTAGATCGAGCTCAAGGCAGTCGACCTCTATGACCAGGAAAAGGTCGATCTAGAGACCATCAGCATCAATGATGCCTTTGCCCTCCTTCAATGTAATGATCAAGGCCTCACTACTCAAGAAGCTCAGCGCCGTTTCGAGATTTTTGGTCCCAACAAACTAGAACAGGATGCGCAGAATCTGACTCTTCAGGTCAGTCATCCAGTTTTCATGCATTCCTTCTGTTTCGTAGTCCACTGATGGCGGACCACGTGTCCAGTTCCTCAGTTTTATGTGGAACCCTCTCTCCTGGGTCATGGAGGGCGCGGCGCTCATTGCTATCGCATTATCCAACGGAGAACATCGTCCACCTGATTGGCAGGACTTCGCCGCGACCATCGTCGTGTTGTTATTCTACTCGTCCATCGGCCTTTACGAGGAGCGTCATGCCGGAAATGCTATTAAGGCAGTCATGAACTCTCTTGCTCTCAAGGCAAAGGTCAAGCGCGACGGTAGCTGGGTCGAGATCGAATCAACCATGCTCGTTCCCGGAGATGTGATCGCTGTCAAACTTGGTGACATTGTTCCCGCCGACTGCCGTCTTACCGAGGCCATCAACGTATCTATCGATCAAGTTGCACTCACTGGAGATTCCCTTACTGTATGTAAGAATGCAGGAGACCAGTGCTTCTTGTGAGTCTGGGTTTACTCACACTGCACGTTTGTTCTTACTTCGGTCTGTGTAGCGGGTCAATCTGCAAACAGGGTGACGCTCAGGGTGTCGTTATTTCTACTGGTGCCAACACATACTTCAGTTGCGCCGCATCGCTTATCGGCAGGGAGGATGACATCACAGGCCACTTACAGAAGATGATGGCTCAGATCGCTTCTTTCTGCCTTATCGCCGTCGGGATCTTTGTCGTTGCCGAGATTGTTGTCCTTTATGCTGGCTTCCGCTGGTCATACCGCACTGGTCTCGACAACATTCTGGTACTCTTGATCGGCGGTATTCCCATTGCCATGCCCATAGTGTTATCCGTCACTCTCGCCGTCGGTGCCCAGCAACTTGCCAGCTACAAGGCCATCGTTACCCGTATCACGGCTATCGAAGACCTTGCCGGTGTCACCATCCTGTGTTCTGACAAGACCGGTGTTCTCACGACGAACAAGCTCACGATTGACCGGTCGAACATCAAGACTTATGCTTCACTCTCAGCTGATGATGTTATCTTACTCGCAGCCTACGCTTCTCGCATCTCGAATCAGGATGCTATCGATGCTTCGGTAGTTGGTGCTCTTGGTGATCCGGCCCGTGCTCGTGCTGGTATCAAACTCCTCGACTTTAAGCCTTTCAATCCTGTCGACAAGCGGACGGAGATTACATATCGCGAGTCATCTGGCAAGCTGAAACGTGTCACAAAGGGCATGACTGATATCATTATCGACCTATGCACACGCAACAAGACCGAAGATATCGTTCACCGTCTGGAAACCGACGTAGAGGAGTTTGCGTCTCGTGGTCTGCGCGCGCTTGCGGTCGCCTATGAAGTGCTCGAAGGAGATGGACCCGAGTTCGGTGGCAATGGGTTCGAGCTCATTGGTCTTCTCGGCATCTTCGATCCTCTTCGTGAAGACAGTAAGCAAGCAATTGAAGTTGCGCACGAGTTGGGCGTCAAGATCAAGATGGTCACTGGTGATCATCTTGCGATTGCGAAGGAGACAGGTCGTCAAATTGGCCTTGGTGACAATATGTATCCTGCCAAGGTACTAATTGATGGACCTCCTCCGGGAAGCCAATTCAACTCCCTCGATGAAATGATCATGGATGCAGATGGATTTGCTGGCATGTTTCCGGAGGACAAGTTCGAGATCATCAAGCGGCTTCAGAGCCTTGGTCATCTCTGTGCTATGACCGGTAATGGTGCCACCGATATACTTGCACTTTCTCGTGTCAATGTTGGTCTCACTATCGAGGGTGTCCCTGATGCAGCTCGTGGTGCTGACATTGTCTTAACTGAGCCTGGTCTTTCGACGATTGTGCATGCGATCCGTGGTTCTCGTGTCGTCGTGCAACGTATGCGAAGCTATGCAATTTATGCGTGTGCAGTCACGATCCGTATCGTCGTCTGCTTCCCCATCCTCGCTTTCTGCTACAAGTTCCAATTCCCGCCGTTCATGATGCATGTCATTGCGTTGCTCAATGATAGCACTATGATGGCACTATCCGCTGATTCTGTGCTTCCATCAACAACGCCAGTCAGTTGGGACTTGGCAGAGATTATTGCATACGCCATAACGTATGGTCTCTATTTGACACTTTCTACGTACGTTTCTTCATGAATTTATGTTGTGCTCTGCATTCTAAACACCTTTCCAGGGTCAGTTTAATCTCTGTCATTACCGACTCGGACTTCTTCCAGCGCAAGTTTCACGTGGATTTGAACTCGCCCCCTGGTCAGATTGACCACAACGACAAGCAACTACACACGATCGTCTACCTTCAGGTTGCGATCATTTCACAAGCGCTTATCTTCATCACCCGCTCTCATGGATTCTTCTTCACGGAACGACCATCATATAGATTGATAGGTGGCTTCTGCTTTGCGCAACTTGTGAATTCAATGGTTGCTGGTTTCGCGGATTGGGGCTTCACGAACATTGAAAAGATCTCGGGCGGTTGGATTGGTATCGTTTGGGTTTGGGTAAATTTTTTTCGCAGTTGATTGACCAATTTTGTGTATGTTGATGTTGCCTTTCAGAATATTGTTTGGTTTATTCCTCTTGATTTGATCAAGTTCGCCATGGAGGCCACAGTGATCAAATATCTCCGAACCCGTTCTCAAATGGCCAGGGCAGCTGGTGTTCGCACCTCGACTGAAACTGGTGCTCCAATCACGCGAACTCAATTGGGCGCGGGGTCGATCCACAAGTCACTATACGCAAACCGGACATCATTCATCCGCCGGGCTGTACGCAAGGTGGGCCTTGGGCAGAAAGTTCGAGTGAAGGAGGTGGAGTTGCAACGGATCGGCAGCATCCAGACGCACCGCACGGGTCAGACGCTAGCATGCCATCCTTCACCCCGAACGCCATAGGTGTTAGAGCGATCTGGAACAACAAGAGTGTCAAGATATATCGTATCCCTGTAATTGTATCACGTCTCGCGTTTCGAAGTTCGGTGTTGTTCTTTCAGTCACGTTCCACCTTACGTCATTACTTTTTCCCTTGGTTACATTGAACTTTCAACGTTGGATATTTGGTGGATGGGCGCTGGAGAGTTTGTTAGGTCTACTATAAGCGCGTTCGGTTTGATATAAAATTCAGAAAATATAGTTTTCAATTTTTCTTCTCTCGTTTGGTTCGGGAAACACGCGTAAACATAAAGGCAAAAGTAACTGATTAAAGTTGCTTGCGTCATCACCGAGCTCAAGGCCAATGGGTGCATTTCGCTCAGTCACCACCACTTTTGTGGTGTAGACGCCAAATCAGCTCTTCAAAAACGCAATCCTAACCCTAACCAGAAGTCATTTTAGGAATCGCACGCTAAGCCTTAAAAGGCCTCAAATGTTACAATAAGTTGAAACAAATAAATGAATCTCTACCACGTTTTTCTCACGTCGATTCGCAATAAGATTCAGTCGATTGCACAGCTATAGATGATACAGTTGCGAAGACTCTACGCCAATACAAATCTACTTAGGCGGACATCCTAACGGTACTGGGAGCGGAGGCGACGACCCGGAATCCGAAGGACGGATTATCGGTATCCGGCAGCGGATTCTGGGTATTCGCGTCGGGGTGAGCGGAGATTCTACGAGTTACCCAATTGAGAAGCAAGCCAGAGGCACGTCGTAGAGAAACGAAGGCTCACCCGATGATTAGAATCAAGCCGTAGGTTTGCTTCTGGGTCGCATCCGCGGTTGTTGGGGCAGCATCTCGATGTGCATCGCGCCGAGGTAGTCTAGACACCTCCAGTACTCCAGGAAGGCGTTCGATCGCCATCGTCCGAATTTCTTCACCATGTCCGGGGGCACGCCGGATATGAGGTAGAAGGTGGTGCCTCCGATCCTGAGGCAGTGACCTGTAATCCGGGGATAGTTTTTCTTCGTGGCTCGAAGGATGTAATTGATGCAGCGAATGAATGTCGAGCGTGTTAGCGTCAGCAGCCTCCCGTTCGAGTCGTGGTAGGCGGCTATAGG
>QFDX01005064.1:0-10081 GCA_003315875.1 Lactifluus piperatus | reverse complement strand
GCGCGATAGTAGAACGAGCCACGGATGATACCTTTTTGGCGTCATTATTCTCTACTGGGCCCGTGCTAGTTCAGTTTTCTTTATGCGATGTTCGGTATTTTGCTGGACATCATCAAATTTTACCACTTTTACCTACCTTTGTTTTTTTTTTTTTCCTTTTTCATCCTCTTACTTACCCCGCGATACCTTCACGACACGAAACGATTTTATCCCCTCTTGTTGCTTGATCTACCGCTTACATATTGTTTTACGATACGACCTCCTCTCACGACACGACAGCAATTAAGCTTATAGGTACGATAGTCACTTTCACAATCGAAGAAATGTATTCCCATCTCTTTCAACTCATCCTGGCTTCGCACCAGGGTGAAGTTGAAACTTGAAACTACTTGTTTGAATAAATGTAGAAAATTATGAACGTCGTCGTTGCGATAATAAAGTTGCTCAGCAGATGAATAATACATGACAGCGTCTTATTGATGGATAACTGCCATAAAATACGCATCGTCGTTGCGTTGCGTGCTGTAACATTCTCTCTGGTCGTCACATTGGTGCCCACGTTTAGGAGGAGCAGGATAATGATGGGCGTCTGTCCACTTGCGCGGCCAAGCCCTACACAGAGGCGAAAGGGCCAATTGAAAACGGTCGGTTTTTCGGCGAGTAGGACAACGCACAACTTATTAATAGAAGCGTGCGGCCGGTACGACGGGGATACAGTAATGTAGTGGAACCTGCCCGGGCGCCAGTTCCCGCTCCACGTGCTTCCAACCATGCATTTTCCTTTCGTGACTTTCTTCAATTAGAAGGGGTGTTGTAAGCATGGCGGCGGAGGGATTGATCCTACATAGTGGCCACAGCCATTTCGAGGGCCACGGGAATGCCCACTGGCAGTTGGGCTTATATAACTGGCATTAAGAGACCTGCACTGGATTTCTTGGTTTGGGCTTGTGAAAGTTGCAAAAGCAACCTAGCCAAAGCTGCGCTTGACTATGTTGTCCAAACAGTATTTAAGAAAAACCTGAAGATCGTCATGAAAAATGATAGGCGTGTCCATCTGTTGTGGGCATCCGAGAAACAATTTCTACTGCATATGTAAGCATGCGCGCCCGTCTACCCATCCACGTATCCACGCCGCCGCCGCTACTACTGTAGTAGGATGGACTGTTGCGCCATCCGAGTCTGGACAGCCACAAATACTAATAATCCACAACCCTCGGCCCCTTCATTCAGAACGTCTTCTTATCCTGGTCTTCTTGACGGTTTACCCCTAGTTTTCTCATGTCCGCGACAACAACTTCCACTCCTAACTTTCGCTTGATCCTCGATGCATTGGACGACTATACCAAGCAAACAGGCATAGATCTTACCCAAAACCCCTTCGCCGAATCCCTCCGGAACTGCGATTCACCTGGTTCCATCCTTCAGCTACTTCAGGACAGAGCACAGGCCTTCAAGGACTTTCGGGATGGGAATACTAAATTGATCAACTGGCTTACCCCAATAGTGCAAGTCCTTCACGGTTTTTCTCCTATACTTAGCGAGGTCGCTGGCCTTGTAAGTTCTAGGGACCAGGGATTATATTCGCATTATCTGATCGACTTCTCATGTCCCTTTCAGGTCCCATTCCAACCTACAAATTTAATCTTTGTTGGCATCGATTCTCTCCTCACGGTGGTGTTCTTTCCTTCCTCGTTTCGGTTCAATTGTCGTTTATACTATGCGGCTGCATCAGGCTACTATCGGAGTTACTTCAAGTTATGACGCCCTTGTGGACCTCTTCGAATGTATCGCAAATTTCCTAAATCGTCTCCGGATTTATACAGAGATCCCTTTTGATGCCGCGATGATCAGTATAGTTGTAAAGATTCTGGTCGAGGTACTCTCTGTACTTGCACTGGCGACCAAGCAAATAAAGCAAGGACGATTCAGTAAGCAACTTGTTGCTTATGTATACACCTCAGGCTCATGGCTGAACACTTCTCAGGAAAATTCGCAAAGAAGCTACTGGGAGAGAGCGAGATCGAAGCTGTACTACAGAGACTAGACAGACTCACCCAGGAGGAGGCTCATATGACAGTGGCACAGACCCTCCAGGTTGTTCACGGTCTGGTAAACAATATGAAAGTTGTTATGGACGGTACGCAAGCCTCGCTCGATTGAGTGCAACGATTGACTCCAAAGTCGTCTGAGTAGATGGCAGGGTATCAACAGACCGAATCTGGAAGGCATTAGGTATGCTTCATCTGCGTAAGATAGGTGTATCTCATGATGGTCGCCAACTCTAGTTACGATGCAGGATATCACAAACGAGATAAACAAGTTGAAGCGTTAGTCCTTGGTACACCTGACGTGATCTACTCTGAGCTTGTCCTGCAGGTGACCAGTTACAAGAGAGAATTCGAAATTGGCTTTCTCCTCCTGATACGTCAATAAACCATAATATGATGCGCGATGTTTACCACGACGGAACTTCCACTTGGTTTACTCAGGGGAATATCTTCTCCGAGTGGAACGCGACTGGTTCGTTCTTATGGATACACGGAAATCGTGCGTGTTTGTTGCACCTTTATTGTATGCAACCGCTGATAGTCTCCTGCCGCCGAATTTGTAGCGGGGTCGGGCAAGAGTGTGATATGGTAGGTGTCACACCACTCCGACTGTGCTCTTCGTTGAATTTCAGTCAGTTCTACTGTGATTGAAACGACGAAAAGGCGATATGACGCAGGCTTAGCTTTAATCGCTTATTTTTACTTCGACTTCAGAGACAACGCAAAACAAGATCTCCGTGGCTTACTCACTTCTCTTCTTGCCCAATTCTCCGCCAAATCCGATCACTGTTATCGTATTCTTTCTGAATTATATTCGACACACGATGGGGGATCTCAGCAACCCAGTAATGCTACGCTTACGGAGTGCCTGAAGAAGATTCTCAAAGTACCAGAGCTGCCCCCCATATATATCATCGTAGACGCACTGGATGAATGTCCCAACACATCTGGGGTACCAACAGCACGCGAAAACGTTCTTCAGGTGTTGGAGGATCTTGTCACACTCAAGCTTACAAATGTACGAATCTGTGTCACGAGCCGCCCAGAGTTCGATATTCGAGCCATTCTAGGGCCTCATGCATCCCTCCAAGTTTCCCTTCATGACGAAAAAGGACAAGAAGACGATATACGTGGTTACATCAACACGTTCGTCCATTCGGATAGAAGAATGAGGCGATGGAGGGCGAAGGATAAAGAATTAGTGATTGATACGCTGTCAAGCAAAGCGAATGGGATGTAAGTTGTCCTCACAGCAATGGCCGTTACTGAATGTGCTGAATTATTTAAGGTTTAGATGGGTTTTCTGCCAACTGGAAATGCTCCGGGGCTGTTTACCTTCGACGATTCAGCGGACACTGGATGAATTACCAGAAACATTGGATGCAACGTATGAACGTGCATTGAAGGGCATCGAGAGGCAACAACGAGATTATGCTCACCGGCTGTTCCAATGTCTTACTGTGGCGGTCTGCCCGCTTCGCGCGGACGAGCTCGCAGAGATTCTTGCGATTCGATTTGACCCAGGACGACTTCCAGAATATAACGTCGATTGGCAGTCAGAAGACCCAGAAGAAGTTGTACTACGTGCATGTTCGACACTAATCACGGTGGTCAACGACGGCGGGTCACCTGTGGTCCAGTTTTCGCATTTCTCCGTTAAAGAATTCTTGGTATCTGATCGTCTTGCTGTCGCCGCAAAGGACATTTCCCGCTATCACATCATTCCCCAGTCAGCACATACAATTCTCGCTCAGGCATCTCTCAGCATCTTACACCATCTGGACGACCAGGTGGACAAAAATTCATTGGAGAAGTTCCCACTTGCGTTGTACTCTGCTCAGCATTGGGTGGATCATACTCAGTCTGGAAACATGTCATCACAGATTGAGGACCAGATGGATTGCCTATTTGACGAGGACAAACCACATTTCCGGACATGGGTCTGGTTATACGATATCAATTATCGCTCTCGAGATTCCAACGTCGTTGGGATGCACCCAACACCGACGGAAGCGTCCCCGTTATATTATGCACTGCTGTGTGGATTCGGTATCCTTGTTGAGCGTCTGTTGATTGCGCATCCAGGATATGCCAACATGAAGGGAGGTCACTACGCTACTCCTTTGAATGCTGCGGTGTTCAAGGGGTATACGGAGATTGCAGAGTCGCTCATTAAACACGGTGCAGAAGTGAACGCCGTCGGCCCATGGGGAATGACTGCATTACACCTTGCGTGTCGAACTGGACGGCGTGATATGGTGGAGTTATTACTGCATCATGACGCAGATGTCGACATACAAGATGAGGATGGCGCGACTCCGTTATATGTTGCGTCGATGTGCGGAGAACTTGAGGTTGCACGCGTATTACTGCTGCACAACGCTATAGTGGACTTCCCTACCAACAACCGCTATACACCGTTACATATGGCATCGCTATCTGGACACCTGGGAATAGTTCTGCTGCTGCTGCGAAGTGGGGCAGCTGTGCATTCCTGTACCAATAGATGGCAGACACCGTTACATTTGGCATTGTTATTCGGGCGTCAAGCCGTCGTCCAGTTGCTACTCCAAAGCGGTGCGGTCGTGGACTCCCGTGATAACAAAGGTCGGACTTCCTTACACTTTGCATCGCGACGCCCATATCTCGATACCACAAAGTTGCTACTGGACCACGGTGCAGATCCAAATTCGCAGGACAACAAGCTCCGGACCACATTACATCTCGCGTGCCTCGCAGGCAATCTCGAGGTGGCACAGTTGCTACGCCAACATCATGCAGCTGTTGACGTGAAGGACAATCTCGGAGAAACTGCATTACATCTGGCATGTCGTCAAGGGGAGCTTAGAATTGTATGTTTCTTGATCGAGTGTGGTGCCGATGCGAACATCTGCAACGACCATGGCTGGACCCCGTGCCACACAGCATCCTCGTATGGACATCTCGATGTTGTCCGTTTATTACTGGAGCACGGCACACACGTCGACGTGCGGGCAGTGGATCGTGATACCCCATTAATATTAGCCTGTCGCAACGGAATGCTGGCGGTCGCACGTTTTCTGATCGAGTTTGGCGCGCATGTGAATTCCAGCAATGAAGAAGGCCGGACGCCATTACACATTGCATCGAAATATGGACATCTCGATGTCGTGTGTCTATTGCTCAATAATGGCGCATATGTAGGTGCACAAAGAGTGGATTTTCAGACTCCATTGCATCTCGCATCAGCCAATGGGCACGTCAGCATCGCAGAGCTGCTAATGCAAGTTGGAGCTGAAGTTGACAAGTGGAACGTGCGCGAACGAACAGCATTGCACGAGGCGTCGGCATTTGGGCACCTCGAAACCGCTCGTTTGTTGGTCAAATCGGGTTCAAACACGAACTCGAGGGACAGCGAGGGTTGTACACCATTGCACGCTGCAGCACGAACAGGGCACCTTGAAACTGTTAAATTTCTAATCGATTCCGGAGCGGATGTCAAGGCACGGAACGGCACCGATATGACCGCCTTAGATCTGGCATTAGTGAGCGGAAAGGCAGAGGTCGCGCGGTTCCTAGCCCTGCTGACGGGCCATGAAATTGGTACAATATCACGATATGGTCTTCCCGACATTGTGGACTCGTCGTTCGGCGGTGTCGAAAATATGACTACCTTCAGCAACGAAGAGTTGACTTCTCTGCATACGGCATCTGAATCGGGGAATCTTGTCATGATGAAGGTATTACTTGACCGTGGAGTAGATGTCAATGAACGAAATGAATTTCACGGGACTGCGCTGCATGCGGCATCGTTCAAGGGCCATTTCAAAGCCGCGCAGCTAGTAATCAAGCACGGAGCGGATGTGGATTCCCGGGCCAAGGGTGGCTGTACTGCGTTGTATTTTGCATCAGGACAGGGACACCGCAATGTCGTGCGGCTATTGCTTGCCCATGGTGCCGACATTAACGTACAGAATCAGACGTTATGGACGCCGTTGCATGCCGCGGCCGCCGACGGTCACCTCAACGTAGTGGAAATACTACTTAAATGGGGAGCTGATGTTAGCGTGCTGAATGACGAAGGCCATACTCCTTTTCAAATGGCTTTGAGACGGGGAAGGCGGGATATTGCTGAATTGATGTTGGGGTATGGTGGGTCTGTTTCGTAGGACATGATTGGACATGGGGTGACCGTACGGATTCAAATTCTATTATCTCTTTCTATTACTATTTTTCACAGCTTTTTACATCACCAGCCCATATAAAAAGCTTTCCCAAGCCTCATCTCCACCCATTCCAATTCACACCACTCTAGATTAGTCCTTGAGGCAGTTACAATAACATGGAGCGATATCGGAATGTGTCCGATTCCCTGCACAGACAGACTCGAATACTCTGTTCTTTAGTGAGGTAAATGAATATGTTGATACTCGGTTCGAGCAAGAAATCGCAACGTTGCTGTCTCCTGTTACTGACACTTCAACATATAACATCCCATCCCGCTCCCGCAGTATTATTATCAGAGTCCTACTTACTAGCTGTCTTGGTCTCGTCCCAATTCACCTGAATTTTTTAGCTGTTCGATGGTCGCGTCACGGTACTATTCTTTATGCCTCGTCGTTCCAGCTCTCGACGGGCTCATTTCAAGTTCTGCCACATATAGTCTATGCTTCATTCCTTACGAGTCTTCTCGAGTGTGAAGTTCTTGTCGGAAAACGCCTGCGACTGTAAAATTGGACTGTTACGTTGCAGTTCGATCCCAGCTTCATGAAGTGTCGGACGCACTGGGTATACTGCCAGTTATGGAGTAACGTGTATGTCACGTGACTGTGCCATCTACTTAGTTAGCGCCTCCCAGCGATTTGTGAACATGTGAACAACAGGCCACTGGTCCTTTAACTGCTTATGAAAAAAAAACCAGCAGAGGTCCCAGCAGCCCCAGAGCCGACGATGAGTCCAAGCACGAATTTGCAACTCTGACACTGATGAAAAAGCGTAGCGATTTTGTCGCCCGGGGACAAAAAAGTTGACGCTTCCGCAATTCGTGCCCGGTCCCGACGACGAGCAAAAAGATAAAACAGAAAAAAAAAACAATTTTATCGGGATTTTGCATTCATTAGAAAACGATAGAACCACGTTCCAAACGCATGAATATAGATGTGCGTGTGCGCAGGAGAGGGGCCCGAGGGGGGTTCTACTGCACGTTATACCCAACGATCGATCTACGCCCTACGATCTCTCAAGGTGAAAAAAAAGGTATAATAAATACCTTGTCCGTTCTAGAGAGGAGATGGGATGGCACACCTTGAAAATACCATATGCTTCGATGGCATACATGCCCAAACGCGCCCACTCCCCGCTCCTGGCCACACTGCCCCAATACCCAATCGAACGCTCGCGCGCCCACAGCGTAGCGTACGTCCCGAGTACGGAGCCGAGCGATGCGGGAGGCTGGAGACATTCGGCTGTATAGACCTGCTTGAGGACTTCGCGCGGGGCGGCGAGGTTGTATTTGACTGAATGTTGGTATGCTGTATATGGTACCCCGTCGTGTCGTGTAGGCCCTGGGTAGAAAGAGAGAGAAAAGGAGAGGAGGGAAAGAAAGACGGGCAGCTGAGAAGGCCAACAACTACACCTATGGTTGTCCTACTCGACCTCGCTCGCTACCGATCCCGCCGGCCAGGTTACTGCCATTTTCAGCACCGTAGTTACACTCCCTTTGACATACTATGGACCCTCTGTGAGTGTTTAGAACACATTTAGCTATAATATGGGGAGCCAGTGAAAGGCTACTTGGTTGGTAATCGCACATCCTATGGCGTCACCTTCACAGCACCGAATTAGCCGATGCTCATATAGCGCTCATAAGTTATGTTGTTGGCAGGGTTAGTGTACTTATGTAATTTTTCTCTTCCTGGCCCTGATTACGTCTGGGTCTACGGTGGCTTGTCGTTCTCCGGCGCCTCACCATCCAATCCATCCAATCCTCTGCCCACGAGCGTTGCCTCAACCATCCTTTCATCAATTTCAGCGACATCTTCCTCCGTAGTAGTGCCACCCTCCACTGTCACTCCACTCCCATCTTCTTCCTCACCTCTGTCCACCACTTCTCTATCACCGATCAGTGGCAAATCATCCCCTCACTCGCACCATACAGGGTTGATCATCGGCACTGTCCTAGGAGCCGTACTCGGCTCGTTGCTGCTACTCTTCTTCATCATCGTCTTCCTGCATACACGCCAACGCGGCCAAGGCCCCCACCGGTACCGCTCCGAGTCTCCAACAAGCCAAGCTATGTGGATCTGACATCATGTCAGGGACACGATGCCGATCTCGACACACAGTTGCATTCAGCTGGCGAGGGTTCTGCGCAAAGTAGTGGGGGTGAGCACGACGCATTTCTGCGTCGCAGCGGAGATGCGTCCCCTGCTGCGAGAGACCCTCAAACCACAGCACGCCTCGTCGATACCCCGCGACGCTCTCACGATTCCTCAGGTCCGATCGGCGTCGCGCTCGCTTCTGGCACCGAACCGATTGCTCCCGGCGATTATGGACATCGGCATATAATTTCTCGCGCACAGCTCGCCGAAGCTTCCTCCGGTTCGCCACAGAACCCTGACATCGTAAAACCTCCCTCCAGACGAGGCAGACCCTGGGCTGGATGCCCCGCTTTTGCCACCACGCACGCTCAATCTCGAAACCTCACATGGTTCGCGGAAATCCTTGTTAAATAGCGAACGCTCAATGGCCCCAGAAAATGATCCCGAGTCGGTTTTGCTGTACACCGCTCGACATGTGCAAGTCGGTCAAAGTTCCCACACATCCTCTGGAACACATTGGTGTGATGCTATTGGGATACCCAACATCTTGCGTCGCAGCTGGCTTAACCCCAAGAGGCGCTCTGCAACCCCATCCACTTCTTCCCCACAGTCCTCATTTATCGCTCGACAACTTACAGACAACGAAGTTGAGGCTGGACGTAGTCTTAATTCCCAGCGACGTTCGGGGATGAGCTATCGTGATGGGACTCGTCCCGTGTCGGGATGAGAGCATTGAGTGCGGGATCCGCAAGGTTAGGAAACACCATATCTTATGATGCGCCTTCACGCGAGAACTTGTCGGCTACACCACCTCTCGGGCCTCCGCCTCATCATGCTACAACCTCAGCTGGTCACAGTGCTTATACAGGGTCGTCTCCCTGGTCTGCGGACCCAATGCGCGCCTCCGAGGAAAGTGAAGAACCCCCTGCGTTCGAGCCTACCTCACCGAATACTGGGAACCCGGATGATGCGCTTGACATTTTGGACGTACCGATCCCGCGTCCTGCCTCGCCATTTGCATCGGCATCCTCAACGAGGAGACTTTGGGCACCACCTGGCCTCACCCCACCAGATTCGAGTGCACAGCGTGATCTGGGAACTTCTCTCTCCCTCGACCCTAGCGGTGGTACCGAATTCGGAATACTGGAAGACGTTCCTCCTGCCAGGGACAGTTGGAGGCAGATAGCTCAGGGACTTCCTGTGCATCGTGAACGGCGTACGACATTTGGTCTGGTGAGCTTGCCCTCTCATAATCTGCCTCTGTGTTGAATTGTACCTATCTTCCCAGCCGGTTACCGTCATGTATCCGAGTGAGCCCACGGTTTCTGAACAGGGATCACTGCGCTCGATGCGATCGCATTTAGGCCCGTACTCTGCACGGAGTGCGTCGGGCTCCGCTCCGGCCTCGCACAGCAACTCTGAACATTCACGAGGGCTGACGGCCAGTAGTCTGAGATCTGTCGCTCATTCCAGCTCCATCTCCTCGATCGACCGCCGCATCATGCGACGCAGCCCAGGCGAGGCTTCTCCCCCACTGGTCCGCAGTGACTACGGACGCATCGGTGACAGATCCGATTACGGGTGAGGTGTCGCGCCTCCCGCATGCTGCATGGACGGGCGGTCGCGACTTGATTGAGGGGGAGGAGGATGATTTGTTGTTACCACCTCGATCGTGGAATGGAAGCGCTGGAACAGCCCGATTCACCTACACATCCTGCAGAACCGTGTTACGGG